>BQNB010044750.1:21725-44695 GCA_026074375.1 Tanacetum coccineum | reverse complement strand
TGGGCCGGCCCAAAGTTGGTAGCCCAAAAAAGAGCTACTGTAGCAACCCATAGTAATACGACGTCGTATTACTTTTTCTTTAAGTATATGTATAATAGGAGAAAATACTCATTCATGGTGGGTTTTTTAGCAATGTATTATATTTTGAATAAAAGATGAAATTTTTGTTGTTAACGAGAGATGTTTGCAAAACCCTATTTTAATTGGCTAATGATTCTCACGCTCTTCTTTTTTTATTTGCACACTTCATTTTGCGTTACAAACAATTATACATTTGTTGAATGTTGTTTTGTCAGTTTGTAAATTGAAGTATACGGATAAAAAAAATGTATCAATCAACTCTCATGCATTTTAATTTATTTAAATAGTTATCGGGATTATTATTCTATCTATATATACCTAATCGTTTAGGTATTCTTGCATCGAATAGTTTGATGTCTGAAAACAAAGGGTAGATCACATGTTCACCATCGATTTTTTAAACGAACATGCGATATTTCAGGGAGAAACAACCAAGAATACGAATCTTAAATTACACTGTTGGTCCCCAAGGTCCACCCCGTTTACGGATTCAGTCCCCCGTTTTGAAAATTGGTGGAAATGGTCCCAAAAGTGGTTATTTTGGTGCGTGTTTGGTCCCAAGGGATGAACGATCGTTAAGTCGCTTCGTTAGTGATGGGTACTATTGTAATTTCGCATAAAAATATTATAGTGCACCCTTGGTCTCTAACTATAAATATTTTTTGTGTACACGTGTACACTCCCATCACATCAGCATTTATTATTTTTACTATTCACCTCACTTACCATAACAACCCATAATTTTCTACAATATTATTTTAAGGTAATATTCCACTTATTGTATTTAATACAACCATTTTCACGGATATATTTTTTTATATCAATGTATTTGATATTCCATTCAATTATGTAACGTAACTTACATTTCCAAATAAACGAGCTCACGCACCTACCAACACCAACTCCATTAATGTTTATGTCAAGTAAACATTGTAATATGTCAAGTAATACGTTCTAATATCCATTTTACCATGTACGTTATTTATTTAACATACCATCCAAAACGTTTAACATAAAAAGGATTTTACACGTTAAAGTTTATACCTAAACCCTAACCACATGTATTTTACAAGCAATCCAAATGTACTAACCAATAAGGTGTACGTACAAGTTAACCATGCACAAGATTTAAACCATTTCCCTCTAAATTCTTATAAGCCATTTGTACCATCCTTTAAGCATAAGTTACAACTCTTCCAAGCACCACATTTGAATTATTTCTTCCCTCCACTCCACCTCATGCTTGTACAAACCAAACAAAACCCTAACCGAAGCCCTAACTAGTTGAACTAGCTATTAAACAAGCTAAGATCAAGATTGATTTTCTCCACCATGACTCACCACCTTGTCATCACCCTTTCACCACCAAGTCGACACCTCACTACCACCTTGTCACCACCTTGTCACCTCCTTGGTTATTCGAACCCCTCCCACCACCTTACACCTCTTTAAGCTAGAACACTAGCTTCCATTAGTCACTACATCACCATACACCTTTCTAAGCTAGAAACCTAGCTTCCATTAGTCATTACACCTTGATAAGGATGCAAGACTTAGCAATCTTGACTTCCTTGCCCTATAAATACTCGAACCACACACACATTCTCACAACACACAATTTTATCAAACACTTTCACTTGTTCTTGACCTATTTCGAGCCAAAGAAGAGAAAGGAAGGAGTATAAGCCAAGGAAGGAACCAAGGTGTAAGATAGAAGGGTTCTTGATTCATCTCCAAGGACTACTCGATCCATACCAAGCCGCTATTTGAACCTTTATAAGTACTCGAAATTCATATAACTCATTCAATAAGCTCTTGATGTGTTACAGATCATTTATAAGCTTTGATTAAGCCATTTGTATAAGCTAAAACTCTTTTGAGACTTCTAAACCAAACCATGCTCTAATCAACCCTTTTTGGACCCTAAACCCATTTGAACTTCAGTAATAAGCTAGCTAAAGCTTATTTGAACCAATAAGCTCTAAATACATCTTTTATAATCACCTGTATAAGCCCTTGAAACATAAACTCATTCGTTTGATTTTCCTAAATCAAACGTGTCCTTTAAAGCTTTAAAAATCATTTTTACATTCCTATAAGCTATAAGCTGATCTCAAAAGCTATTTAAATAAGCTATACTATCATTTCTATAAGCTTTGAAACTTATATACTTTTTGGACCAAAACTATAAATATTCTAAACTTAAACTACAAGGACCTGTTTTACCAAAACTCTAATTTTGGGGTTAAATTAATAAATTCATTTAATTATAAAATGAAAAGGATTAGTTTTGTAAAACTATTTATACCAAGGGATATATATTGCCATTTTTGAAATTATAAGGATATAAAGCATAACATTTTCATATTAATAAACGAAAATGTATTTAAACGTTACAAAACTCGATTTTATTAAAACCCGACACACCTAGGGTTTCCTTTATCGATCGAAACACTTATAAACAAGTTATGTTATATATTTAACATAATTTATCATGCACTAATTTATGGAGAAACCTAAAAAGATAAAATCCTATCATTTATATTCTCCCACTTAAACTATAAACGTAGCACGTTAATAGGGAATTTCATGTAAGGGGTTTCATTTGGGTAGACATTTTCACGAGTTGCTGGATTTACGATTTAAAGTGTCCTAGCTCCTCAAACGTTTACTACATGACCTATAGATTATGATAGCCCAAACAGTGATGCGATATTTTTCACAAACTAATAAACCAAAACTATTCATGTTAAACTTTATGAAATAAAGTTTTGAAATATAAACAATCGAACTAAGACTTGACATATTAACCCAGGTTGCGTGACGAAGCCGTTTACTTCCATTTGAATCACTTTTCCCATCAATCAGATTTTCCTATTAAAGGTGAGTTCATAGTCCCACTTTTATATGTTTTCCTAAGTTACCTCTATTGACAATGTCCCTTATATCATGAACCATTAATCACTGTAATGTGAACGCGAATATATGTGGATAGATCTATCGGGATTGACAAATCCCGTTTGTGTTTACCAGTAAGGTAACCAAGCGCACTATATTTGAGAAATAATAGGTAATTGGCAAAATACCTATCCAAAAGGACATTTGTTCCTTAAATATCATTGATATGATTTCCATATTAACGTTTGAGTGTCATGAGCTTAGTGCAATAATACTATTTTCCATGATAATTGTAATTATGAAATTATTACCATTTATGTTAACTTGTATTCAACCATTATATTATAAACCTGTGAATTTCACTCAACCTTTATGTTGACCCTTTTGGCATGTTTATCTCAGGTAATTAGCAGTTTAAGGTATGGAGTGGCATGGACTTGAAGACGTCCAAACCTGTTATCATTCAAGCACTGTGTTTTATATCTATTTTGGGACCTCCTTTTGTAAAACTCTGAAATATTATTGAATGATAACTATATTTTCCAAAACGTCTCTTTATGAGTCATTTTCTATGATTATGACAGTTGATTCATAAAGTAATACCCTAATTTAGCTTCCGCTGCTATGTTGAAATATCAGAGTGTTAAAGATTGGTATCAAGAGCCAGAGTTATAGAGAACAAGGTTAAAACCTAAACTGTAACTACTTTTTCTATCTAAGAAAGTCCTCTGTGCCACTACATTTTTCCTAAACATTATGTGTAAGTGATTTGCTTAGCAGATGATACACAATTGTTAGTTAAATATAAATGATTTATGTTTATTTCCACTAGGTTGTTACAGAGTTATGTCTTCATCCACCCATCCTATTATCATCCTATCTGATTTTGATGTTGGGGATGCTTTTTCCTCTACAGACTACACCCCGGCTTCACCGGACTATTCCTCAGCCTCACCGGGGAACACCTCTTCTGACTCCAAAACTGAGTCTGACCCTTCAGAGGATCTATCTGAGGATCGTTCAGTCCCACTAGCCATCACACCTTTTCCTGATGATTTGTATATGCAGATCAGACGAGCGTATTATGCCACTAATGAGGAATCATCTGATTCATTATCCTCTTCCACTATTCCATCACCACCTGCACCAGTTTGTCCCTGTAGAAAGGCATGACTTCTATAGCCTTATGACCCTTAACCTTTCATGCAGCCATTTAGGTATCACCCTAATGGTATGACTTTCATTCACATGGCCCGAAAGAGGGTACGTGCACCACAAGCTCATATTGCTTCACCACCTGTTTTGCCTTCACCTCCAGTAGTATCGTCATCACCATTATCTCATCCCCGAGACTCTGTCCCTAAGGAGATTATGTTGCCTTGGAAACGAGCCCACTTCCTATCACCACCATCTTCCCCTACTAATCTTTCTGTCTCACCTTTTGTATTTGAGATTGGAGAGAATTCTTAGACTGTTGCGGTTCGACAGCCCACCATTCTTACCCTTATGACGTGTCTGGCGCGCCATGAAGAACAGATCGATACTATTTTGAATCACTTAAATGAGTTTCCCCTTGAACGCATTGAGCATATAGAGTATGATATAGAAGGTCTTGTTGATGGCCGAGTAATCATACAGCGAGATTTTGACAGACTAGAGACCGAGCTTCAAGAAGCCCATACTCAGATTGCTGGATTTTAGAGAGCAGATAAAGCATGATGACGAGATTGTTCTTACTCGCTTCATGATTTCCACTATGGAGATACTCATTGAGGATATCCAGGTTCGCCACCGATCAGACATGAAGAGTCTTCTGGACACGATCCATGAGCTCAAGAAACACAAGGGAGGACCACCAAGCTACTAGACTAGATCCTTGACATTTACAGCTTTTGTTTCAAATCCAACTACGGGATGTGTGGCATAAATATCGACACGTGCAATATTTTGTTATGTAAAATATTTGGACAAGTAATTTATGACATATGTGGTTGTGATTCTGTTATACCTCGCTGTTTCATGATATAGATTTATGTATGTTGTGGTTATTTATCCTATATCCTGTATTATGATCATTCATGTATTGTATCTTTATGTGTTCAGGTTACTATGGCACTCTTACCACCAGGTTTTCTCGAACCTTTGTATCCAGATATCATGGCTTTGATTAATGCTCAAGATATTGAACATATAATCCCACCTACACCACCTAAAGACACTGACCCTCCTGTTAGATCACCCATTCCATCATCTCCGTCTTCATCAGTAGGATCTTCATCATCGGTCAGGTCAACTACACCACCACCAGACTATCCCTTTGATGAGCCTATCTTTGCGGAGTTAGATAACTCATTGTGGATCATACCGCGACCACTAGGAAGTGAACCAGTCCTCAAGGAACCTAATGAGTTAGATGCTTATTAGAGTGCTTATCTATGGAAGTCTTAGATTCCAAAATTTTCTGTTATATACTGCAATGTAATATCAAAGGATGTGTATTTCTTTGTTAGAACTTGTACCGAATAAAAATGTATGTCAAATGAGTTCAATATCACTATGTATGAAAATTTTGATTATTATACAATGACTAGTGATATGACTATATCATTGTATGGATTCTTATTTTGTGTTGTCTTGTAAATGTTGATAGAATGGCTCTCAAGAGGAAATCAACATCTACAGACCAGCCATGACTCAGGCCACCATCAAGAAACTAGTTGTAGATAGTGTTGTTGCAGCTTTAGAGGCACAAGCTGCTACCATGGCAAATGCGGACAATACCAATTGGAACACCCGAGAAGGTGAACCTCATGTAGCAAGAAAATATAGCTACAAAGAGTTTATGAGCTGCCAACCTTCCTATTTCAAAGGTACGAAAGGGGCTGTTGGCCTAATCTGCTGGTTTAAATGAACTGAATTGGTATTTCTCCATGGTAACTGTACCGAGGATAGCAAAGTGAAATTTTATACTCGTACTCTGACCAAGGACGCTTTGTCCTGGTGGAATTTATTCGCCCAGCCTATTGGAATAGAGGAAGCTTACAAGACCGCCTGGTCTGAATTGAAGAAGCTTTTAACAAAGAAGTATTATCCTCGAACTGAGGTCAATAAAATGGAGGATGAATTTTACAGCCTGACTATAAAAGGGAATGATCTCAAGACTTACGTTAGAAGATTCCAGGAGTTGGTAGTCTTATGTCCAACTATGGTACCAAATGCTGAGAAACTTATGGAAGTCTTCATCGGGGGATTACCCTGAAGTATTGAAGGAAATGTTACCGCTTCAAAACCTCAAACTTTGGAGGAAGCCATTACCATAGACCAGAGGCTAATGGATCAGGTAACAATGCACAGTTCTATGCAAGGAACCAATGATTACAAACGAAAGTTTGATGATAGAAGAACCTTCACCAACAACAACAACTACCACAATAACCGCAACAACAACAGCAACAACCGCATCAATGATCACCACCAACAGCATAATAGAAGGCAAGAAGCTGTACCCTGCAAACGATGTACCCTGCATCACACAGGACCTTGCACTGTTAAGTGTCAGACTTGTAACAAGGTGGGCCACCAGACCAAGAACTACAAAAACAAAGGGCCAGCTACTGGAAGCAACCTACAACCAGTGTCAGTAACTTATCATGCCTGCAGGGAAAAAGGGCATTACAAAAAATAGTGCTCAAAAGCAAACAACAGTGCCGACGGAAGAGCATACTTGCTGAAAGACAAGAACGCTCACCAAGACCCAAACATAGTCATGGGTACGTTCCTTCTAAATCAACATCTAGCTAGAGTATTATTTGATTCAGGAGTCGATAAAAGTTTCATATCCATATCTCTTGCTTCCATGCTTAATATCCCACCAATTACATTAGATACCACCTGTAACATTGAAATGATTGATGGAAACCTAGTAGGCACTAATACCGTTATCCAGGGTTGCACCCTAATTTTGTTAAACTAATCCTTCGAAATTGACCTCATGCTGATTAAACTCGGTAGTTTCGACGTCGTCATTGGTATGGAATGGTTGTCCAAATATCATGCCAAAATTATATGTGACGAGAAAGTCATCCACGTCCTAATCGACGGTGAAACTTTTGATCATTCGAGGTGATCAAAGTAAAACCCGACTAAGCCTCATATATTGTATTAAAACCGAAAGATATATATCCAGGGGATGTTAAGTTTTCATAGCCCAAGTAATGAAGAAGAAGTCAGACGAAAGACGACTGGAAGATATACCAGTAGTCAGAGAATTCCTGAAAGTTTTTCCTAAAGACCTACTCGACCTTCCTCCGGTTCTACAAGTAAAATTCCAAATCGATTTGATTCCAGGAGCGGTACCAGTGGCCCGACACCCTACAGATTAGCTCCTTCAGAAATGCAGGAATTATCTGACCAACTACAAGAGTTAGCAGACACAGTTTTTATCCGACCAAGTACTTCTCCTGGGGGAGCTCCTGTCTTATTTGTTAAAAAGTAAGACGGATCTTTCAGAATGTGTATCGATTATCAGGAGCTGAATAAACTCACCGTAAAGAATCATTACCCATTACCCATGATCGATGATTTATTCAACCATCTTCAAGGTTCGAGTGTTTACTCGAAAATTGACTTAAGATCAGGCTATCACCAACTGAGAGTCAGGGATGAAGATATTCCCAAGACTGCTTTTAGAAAGCCCACGGCCTAAAGGTTAAAAAAGGTGCAGGGGGGAGGGTGGGGTGGGGACGTGCAGAGAGGTCGGGGTGGGGGGGGGGGGGGGGGAGGGGGGGGGGGAGGGGGGGGGTGGGGGGGAGGGGGAGACGGGGGGGGGGGGGGGGTGGTCTAGGTACAGACACTACGAATTCCAAGTGATGCCGTTTGGTTTAACCAATGCACCTGCTATGTTCATGGATCTCATGAACCGTGTGTGCAAACCATAGTTGGATAAATTTGTGATAGTGTTCATCGGTGATATTCTCATCTACTCTCACAACAAATAAGAACACAAAGATCACCTGAGAACAATCCTGGAATTACTCAAAAAGGAGAAATTATTTGCCAAGTTCTCTAAATGTGATTTCTGGATCAGTATCGTGTAATTTCTCGGGCATGTGATTGACAGTCAAGGAATTCACGTTGACCCCGCCAAGATTGAAGTAGTCAAAGATTGGGCATCTCCTACCACACCCACAGAGATACGCCAATTCTTTGGACTCCCTGACTATTATCGGAGATTTAACGAAGGTTTTTCGATGATTGCAAAGTCTTTGACTGAATTAACCCAGAAAAACAAGAAGTATAGCTGGGGAAAAGACCAAGAGTCAGCCTTCCAACTGCTAAAACAGAAGCTTTGTGATGCTTCAATCTTAGCATTACCAGAAGGAGACGACGATTTTGTCATTTACTGTGATGCATCACTCCAAGGTCTGGGAGCGGTGTTAATGCAAAGAGAAAAAGTTATTGCATATGCATCCCGACAACTCAAGCCTCATGAAGAAAAATATACCACACATGACCTCGAATAAGGAGCAATAGTGTTCGCTCTTAAAATTTGGAGACACTATATGTTTGGCACAAAGTGTACCGTGTTCACTAATCATAAAAGCCTTTAACATATCCTTGATCAGAAAGAGTTAAACATGAGGCAACTCGCCGTGAGTTAGAATTGACTCGACAGATACGCTTTGTGAGATTCCGTTACCATCCTGGACAACGGCAAATAGTTGTAGAAAATGCCTTAAGCTGGAAGGAACGAATCGAACCACTCCGATTTATGGGAAATTTAGTTCAATGACCCTTCACCCAAATTTCCATCACAAATCTCGAAGCCCAAAACCGAGGCGTATAAAGAAAGAGAACATTAAAGCTGTGAACTACGAGGGAATGGACAAAGCATTTGAAGTAAGTTCTGATGGAACCGTTGTATCAAGAAACCAGAAGTTGCGTACCACCACCATATTGGTGGTTTGAGGGACTTGATCATGCATGAGTCCCATAAATCAAAGTATTCCATCCACCTAGGTTCTGACAAGATGTATAAGGATCTAAAGAAACTCTATTAGTGGCCTAACATGAAGGGCATTCATCGAGTATTTTGTGGTAAGTGTTGACATTACTCTCAGGGTTAAAGCAGAATGTCAGAAGCCATCCGGCTTACTGGTACAACCAAAGATTCCTACATGGAAATGGGAAAGAATAACGATGGACTTCGTTACAAAACTACCCAAAACATCAAGCGGACATGACACAATTTGGGTCATTGTAGACCGCCTTACCAAATCAGCGCATTTCATCCCCACCAGAGAGACAGATAGTATGGAAACCCTTACAAGGTTATATATAAAGGAGATAGTTTCACGGCATGGAGTGCCGATATCCATCATCTCGGATCGTGACAGTCATTTCACATCCAGATTCTGGCAGTCAATGCAGAGTGCTTTGGGTACTCAATTAGACATGAGTACGGCATATCATCCCCAGACTGATGGACAAAGTGAAAGAACCATCCAAACACTCGAAGACATGCTTCGAGCCTGTGTTATAGATTTTGGAAAAGGATGGGAGAGACACTTACCACTGGTAGAATTTTCCTACAATAACAGTTACCATGCCAGTATTAAGGCAGCACCATTCGAGGCACTTTATGGTCGAAAGTGCCGATCACCTGTCTGCTGGGCCAAAGTTGGAGATGTCCAACTGACGGGACCAGAGATAATCCATGAAACCACCGAAAAGATAGTACAAATCCGACAACGCTTGCAAGCTGCAAGAGACCGGCAAAGGAGTTATGCCAATGTAAGGCGAAAGCCTTTGGAATTCCAAGTTGGAGATCGTGTTATGCTAAAAGTGTCACCTTGGAAAGGTGTCATCCGATTCGGAAAGCGAGGAAAGCTTAACCCCCGGTACATTGGACCATTTAAGATCCTTGATAGGGTCGGCCCAGTGGCATACAGACTTGAGCTTCCTGAAGAACTCAGTAATGTCCACAGTACCTTCCACGTTTCTAATTTAAAAATATGCTTATCTGATGAATCCCTCATCATTCCAATGGAAGAGTTTTGGCTGGATGACAAACTTAACTTTGTGGAAGAACTAGTAAAGATCATGGACCGAGAATTCAAACAATTGAAACAAAGTCGTATCCCTATAGTCAAAGTAAGATGGAACTCTAACAGAGGACCAGAATTTACGTAGGAACACGAAGATCAAATTCGTGCCAGGTATCCACATCTATTTCCAAACACCACTCCAACTTCTAACTAAATCTCGGGACGAGATTCCTTTAAAGATGGGAGACTATAACAACCCACAATTTTCAACAATATTATTTTACGGTAATATTCCACTTATTGTATTTAATACAACCATTTTCAAGGATATATTTTTTATATCAATGTATTTGATATTCCATTCAATTATGTAACGTGACTTACATTTCCAAATAAACGAGCTCACGCACCTACCAACACCAACTCCATTAATGTTTATGTCAAGTAAACATTGTAATATGTCAAGTAATACGTTCTAATATCCATTTTACCATGTACGTTATTTATTTAACATACCATCCAAAGCGTTTAACATAAAAAGAATTTTACACGTTAAAGTTTATGCCTAAACCCTAACCACATGTATTTACAAGCAATCCAAATGTACTAACCAATAAGGTGTACGTACAAGTTAACAATGCACACGATTTAAACCATTTCCCTCCAAATTCTTATAAGCCATTTGTGCCATCCTTTAAGCATACGTTACAACTCTTCCAAGCACCACATTTGAATTATTTCTTCCCTCCACTTCACCTCATGCTTGTACAAACCAAACAGAACCCTAACTAGTTGAACTAGCTATTAAACAAGCTAAGATCAAGATTGATTTTCTTCGCCATGACCCACCACCTTGTCATTACCCTTTCACCACCAAGTCAACACCTCACTACCACCTTGTCACCACCTTGTCACCTCCTTGGTTATTCGAACCCCTCCCACCACCTTACACCTCTTTAAGCTAGAACATTAGCTTCCATTAGTCACTACATCACCATACACCTTTCTAAGCTAGAAACCTAGCTTCCATTAGTCATTACACCTTGATAAGGATGCAAGACTTAGCAATCTTGACTTCCTTGTCCTATAAATATTCGAACCACGCACATTCTCACAACACGCAATTTTATCAAACACTTTCACTTGTTCTTGACCTATTTCGAGCCAAAGAAGAGAAAGGTAGGAGTATATGCCAAGGAAGGAACCAAGGTGTAAGATAGAAGGGTTCTTGATTCATCGCCAATGACTACTCGATCCCTACCAAGCCATTCGAACCATTATAAGTACTAGTAAGTCATATAACTTGTTCAATAAGCTCTTGACCCTAAACCCATTCGAACTTCATCAATAAGCTAGCTAAAGCTTATTTGAGCCAATAAGCTCTAAATACATTTTTATAATCACTTGTATAAGCCCTTGAACCATAAACTCATTCGTTTGATTTTCCTAAATCAAATGTGCCCTTTAAAGCTTTACAAATCGTTTTTGCATTCCTATAAGCTATAAGCTATAAGCTGATCTCAAAAGCTATTTAAATAAGCTATACTATCATTTCTATAAGCTTTGAAACTTGTATACTTTTTGGGCCAAAACTGTAAATATCCTAAACTTAAACTGCAAGGACATGTTTTGCCAAAACTCTAATTTTGGGGTTAAATTAATAAATTCATTTAATTATAAAATGAAAATGATTAGTTTTGTAAAACTATTTATACCAAGGGGTATATATTGCCATTTTTGAAATTATAAGGATATAAAGCATAACATTTTCATATTAATAAACGAAAATGTATTTAAACGTTATAAAACTTGATTTTATTAAAACCCGACACACCTAGCGTTTCATTTATCGATCGAAACACTTATAAACAAGTTATGTTATATATTTAACATAATTTATCATCCACTAACTTTTGGAGAAACCTAAAAAGATTAATTCCTATCATTTATATTCTCTCACTTAAACTATAAACGTAGCATGTTGATAGGGAATTTCATGTGAGGGGTTTCATTTGGGTAGACGTTTTGACGAGTTGCTGGATTTACGATTTAAAGTGTCCTAGCTCCTCAAACGTTTACTACATGACCTCTAGATTATGATAGCCCGAACAGTGATGCGATATTTTTCACAAACTAATAAACCAAAACTATTCACGTTAAACTTTATGAAATAAAGTTTTGAAATATAAACAATCGAACTAAGACTTGACATATTAACCCAGGTTGCGTGACGAAGCCGTTTACTTCCATTTGAATCACTTTTCCCATCAATCAGATTTTCCTATTAAAGGTGAGTTCATAGTCCCACTTTTATATGTTTTCCAAATCCCGTAGGGAGATACATGCTATAAACCATGAATACAAATATTTCCAACTGTATGTTATCCTCATATATTATTGCCTAAGTTACCTCCATTGCCAATATCCCTTATATCTTGAACCATTAATCACCGTAACGTGAACGCGAATATATGTGGATAGATCTATCGGGGTTGACGAATACCATTTGTGTTTACTAGTAAGGTAACCAAGCGCACTATATTTGAGAAATAATAGGTAATTGGCAAATTACCTTTCCAAAAGGACATTTGTTCCTTAAATATCATTGATATGATTTCCATGTTAACGTTTGAGTGTCATGAGCTTAGTGCAATAATACTGTTTTCCATGATAATTGTAATTATGCAATTATTACCATTTATGTTAACTTGTATTCAACCATTATATTATAAACCTGTGAATTTCACTCAACCTTTGTGTTGACCCTTTTAGCATGTTTATCTCAGGTAATTAGCAGTTTAAGGCACGGAGTGGCATGGACTTGAAGACGTCCAAACCTGTTATCATTCAAGCACTATGTTTTATATCTATTTTGGGACCTCCTTTTGTAAAACTCTGAAATATTATTGAATGATAACTAAATTTTCCAAAACGTCTCTTTATGAGTCGTTTTCTATGATTATGACTGTTGATTCATGAAGTAATACCCCAATTTAGCTTCCGCTGCTATGTTGAAATATCGGGGTGTTAAAAGTTGTTTATCACTTTTCTGATTTTTTCTCTTTGCAAATGGTGATGAGTCTCTACATGATTGTGTTGTTGTGTAGCGCGTTTTTGTTCTATATGTTTTTTATCGTTGATCTCATGAACTATCGAAAGATTTGGACACATGATCAGGAAGGACATTGCTTGACTAAAAATCAAAGTTTAGATGTTGGAAAAATTAATTGTTACTCGGTTTCCGTATTTGGAATTAATTGACTTAGGTGGTGTTTGATAAAGACTTAATTGACTTAATATGAAAAAAACTGAATTGATTAAGTCATATAGAAATTGTTTGTTTATGACTTAATAGAGAAAGATGACTTAAAATATAAAGTGATATAACTGAGCGTGTCTGCATTAAGTCATCCGTTAATTAAACACGACTTAATGAAAAAGTAATTCCCCATATGGCCATATTGATTGATGTGTTAAGCTAATACTCCGTATACGTGAATTGAGAGATAATTTAAGAGACTGATATGCCCAACGACTGCGAATGATAGTCATTTTTGGCCGGTACACCGATCAGGCAAACGAGCCAATGGTGTTAGGCATTATGATAACGAAGAAATATGGGAATATTATGGTTATATGAATATAAGATTAACGGTTTTATCATTGTAATTATATTGTTGTGATGAAGCTTGACAGTTTAGTACGTTATATAAGCTGTTAATCAAGGAACGGGCGTTTGGAATGTTTCCTTGGAATGGTGTTGTTTTGTTGTCTTTTGTTTCGTTACAGAAAGAAATTAAGATGAATCTCTGCTATTGTTTTTGGATATGGTTCAATAATGCAATTATTATTCATGTTTAAATTAAGTAATTAAAGTTAAAACATGTTTCACATTGTATGCTTTCTGAATAAATTAATGCAATGGTGGTTTATATATGGGAATTGATTTGCACACTCTAAAAATTGATTGAGACACTCTTATTTGTGAGATTACTTCCAGAAAGAAATCATATTTTTTTTATTTTTAAATCATCATTGAAAACTTTCTTTTAAAGTTGATTGTATTCTAAGCATTAGAGGGATACGATCCATATTATCCTTGTCCGATATGTTTGGTAAAACTTGAGTAGCGATTAGCTGAAGTTATTTTTCGTACACAAATGTTTGATAACTTGATTTTGTAGTTGTAATTGTACTATAATATAACACAAAGCTAATCACCTCTTCTATAAGTGTTTTGAATATGAGCATTAAGAAAAGGTTTATAGACAAACAATCATTTTTAAAATGCTTTTGAAAACCCATCGCCAAACACAACCATGGTGACATGGTCTATCATGCTTAGAAAACACATTTTAACACTCCTTTTAGTCAAGCTTGTTTTTTGTAATCATTGTACATCCTCGGTCATATATCAGTTTCTTAAGATAGGTTATGCTCGATTAAAGGGAAGCGCTTACAACACTATATAAAACAAATGGAATTCATTACTTAGATATCTTGAGACTTATTAATATGATAGATACTTATATACAGATCGACACATTGATACGTTAACGCCTAGGAAACTAGTTAATCACACTTTCTCCCAAATCGAAAGGTCGTTATCCAACGTCCCAACTTCAGTTAGAAGACGTGCATACTCTCCATGTCTCCAATTCTTCCAATACTTGACGAGATCATCAACCACAAACACGCAGAACAAAAACGAACTCCACAACAACACAACTGTGTACAAAGTCACCATAATGTGCATAGGGAAAAAATCCGTAAACTGATAAACAAATCCAAACGAGATAGCCGTGTAGAGAAACCACATATTAAGTTTGAGGCAAAACTTCTTAGACGACTCGTTTTTAGGCAGGGAAAGGTACTTTGAGAGACAGAATTGCAACAAAAAGAAACATACAAAGAGTGATACACAGAAAATAGCTAATGAGTAGTCATTATGGCGGACAGCTTTAGTGATTGTGCCAATGATGTTAGGCATCATGATCACGAATAGAAATGGAATTCGGAAGTCGTCGTCGTCGAATTCGTGTGGATCTTTTTGGATAGTGCTACTAGGAGGAATTGAAGATGTTTTGTTATGGACACCCATATAAATTTGGTAATATAATTCTTAAGGATTTTTGTAGACTTGTAGTGAAGACCGTGTGGGATTTAGGAATTGAACTCGCTAGTGTGGTAGAATTTATATGTGTTTGAAGTATGGTTTCTGTGAAGGTTCTCCATGTTTTGGGCTATCTTCTAAGCATTTGGAATGAAACTACAAGGAAAAAGGGGTCAAATTTACTCGTGACAATTTGAAATCTTAAGTAATTAATTCTCTAAACAACTAACGCGTTTCTATCCTTTTTGTCTTTTTATGATGCTTTTAATTAAATAACAATATAATTTAATTAGTTTTATACATTGAATATGACATTCATCATCACTTAATTGTTGTAATTAAGAATGGGTACACCCTAAGCCTTTAAAAATGATCAATTTTATGTAACTTATATTATCTTCGAGAAAACCATAGAAAATGGGATTGAAGTAAAGAAGAAAAAGTTGACACGGATTGACAACTCTTAGCTAACTTCCCTTTATTCACAAAGCTTTAGCATTTTCTAAACCTTCCTGAATTGACTGAGCAAATAAGAATGATACCAGCTAGTAGCCTCATGTATATCTTGTGTTTATTAGATTGATAATTTGGAATTATAAGACAGTTTTTACATTCTGATGAATAAAGATACTTGATGTTTGTTTTCATTAATATAATAACTGTTATTCTATATTTGCATGCTTAATCCTTGAATGATTTATCATTCTAAATATGTCCATTGTCGGTTAACAATATGGGAATATTGTTACATAAGGCAAATGTGAGTGTTGGTTATATTCTTTGAATATATGGATTGTTCCCGCCAAACTCATGTGTATTCACAAGGGATGCATATTGGATACCTCCACCTTTGAATATTATACTTTTGGACTCCCTATCATGGGTAAATTTTCGAAAAAAAATGGTTAAAATTTCGTGCCTAGACTTGAGATGCAAGCAAGTTCTGTATGTGTGGATATCACTTTTTGAGTCTAAGTCAAACGCTATCCTGAATAAGGTAGTCATAAAGGCTATTCTTGGAAGTGATGTAAAGCAGCATCCACAACACTTGTAGTCAACATAGAATTTGTTCCTCCACTTGATATGTGCAGTAAGATACCATGGGCTCTCTCCCAAATTAATCAGATAATTGCATGGTCGTGCCCAAAGGGTAATACAAGATGATTCTTGGTTGCATTTGGTAAATCGAATTATATCTATAACGAGAATACATAATGTTGAACTATAAGGACTAGTTAGGATCCATATCAATGATTAACGGTATCTAACAAAGATGATGATACAAGCAAGAAATAAATTAACCCCTTATAAGCCTGAGATGTTTCCTGAAACTTTATCTCCAGTATTTCTAATCTAAAGGTGATTGTGATGTTTGCTAGACGAAGCCAAATTATCAGTATATCTGCAAGCCCGCTACTCCGACTCCCAAAGTGGGAGCTTTTTGGAAATATAGGTATGCTGTGTTCCGCAAGTAATACGTTAGAAATACGTGAGCCTATTAGGGGGACACGCGTTAAAGCACTAGAGTTATGTTTTACTTATCACGATAAGAATTTAAATAATCGTTAATATCGTTAATTGTTTAAATAGCATAACGAATATTTTAAATTATAAACCTCCGAGTGACTAAAACCGACAAAACCTGAAGCCCGGAGGGAGCAATGTAGGCCGAACTCCCTAGGGGTTCTAGAAGGTTTTTGGTCTGTTTTAGAGAGCAAGGGGAAAAAGAAACAATGTTCCTTGTTCTAAATATTGGGTAAGGTTATTGAGTCCTATATAAACACAACCTCTCACCTGTAATTCTTCATTCATTTATTCACAAAATCAAATCCTTAAACCCTAAATAGTTTTGGTGCTCTCCTCTCTCCTCAAAAACCCAACCGAAACCCTTAAACCCTTTTAAGGGATTTTCGGTTTCCTCCCCTTACCGATTCGATCCCAAACCCACAAGGATTTCTGGTTTTTTTTTATTTTTTTTTCCTTTCCTCCGTAGCTTGATGTTTCAAGATCCACACACGGTGATTTGTGGTGGTTTTCCTAGCTCGACAAATCCACAAACCCTAATTAGGGTTTCGATTTAGTGGAATTCAGTTCAAGGGCTTTTTTGGTTAAGGTGTTAAAACCCTAACCGAATTCGGTGCAAGGGTTTATTCGGTTTATTGATTTTCAGTTTCAAGCTCAAGAGGTGTCGTTGGATTTGGTTATAACACGTGTGTTTGTTCGTGAAGGTATACTACAATCAACTCAATACTTGGTGGGACGCGTTATTGAATGAGAAACCGCAGAGGCAGTAATTTAACGCTATTCGTTCTCAGGATCTAAAATCTTAAGGATAGTTTACTTCTCTTTTATATTTGTTAATCATATGTGCTTAAAACTAGATCCATTTCGCTGCGCACTTGTAGCTAAACTGGTTACCTAGTTTGTTAAATCCAACAATGCTTGCATAAAAGATCAGTAAAGATGGTTCCATATTGATGACAAGAGTCTGTTTATCATACCTTTGCAAGAGAGTAAGTTCTTATAAAGAAAAGAGCTCTATCACGACGATGATAGCTCATGGAGGTTATTATCAATTGCAATTATATAGTAATCCAATGAGATTCTGAAGATAATATCCCCTACTGTATATAGTAATACAGCAGGAGCATTAACTAAGGGTCCAATATACACTAGAGAGTATAGTAAATGAGAATAAATAGTAACTTGGTAATGTAACAGCTTTAGAGCCGAAAGCAAATAAGTGAAATAACAACATTGGTATCCTTACGGTTTCAAATAAAAACCATGCTGGAAAGATACTAGTATACCACTAACTTTTAACTTGTAAATGACTATGGTTGTTCAAAATCCTTTTCATGCATTAAGTTTAGATATCAAGGAAATCAATTCTTGCTTCAAAAGGGACGTTTCTTTAGATGAATACATGGAAATATAAACTTTGTCATTTCTGGAAATTCTTATTTTTTATTGTGGCCTCAACCAGAAAGGAATTATAAAACAAAATTATCTTAATCATTCCCATGACTTTCTGGGTTAATCGTTCAATGTGCGGCTAATCCTTCAATGATACGCAGTCAAATACTAGAAAATGCATTTTCTAATCGATAATGTTATTAGAAGTTTGATACAATTGATCCAATTATGTCCTCTGATTGGATCACTGGCTAAATCAAAATTTTGTACGCATTGGGGCTTCTATTGGCAAGGCGATTGTGGACCGATTTTATCAATTCTGATATTATTGAGCCTTTGGGCATATATACAAAATCTTTCTCGATTATCATAATGGATATCTTAAAAAAAGAGTTTGTATCGAGTAAAGTTAATACATTATAGCCTTTCTTGTGCAATAACTTTTACTCGTAAGCCATAAAAGTACAGTATGTGCTTTTTTTGAAAGATTTGGTTCGGAAATTATGGAAGAATTTCTTTATGAAATAAGGAACAATTTTTTTCCTTTGACCTTTCCAAGAGTTTTTTCTATTCTCTCCAGAAGCTACGCGAAGGTTATCTAGAATGCGGATTTAGTATTTGGATATTATTTGTATCAATGATTTGGCCAATAATGAATGATTCGGCCAATAATGAATGATTCATTATGAAATGTTATAAATTTGATCACTAAATAATATAATAATAATTAAATAAGGAAGAGCTCAAAAAAGAAAAAAAATTCTTTATTCTCTATTCCGAAATGCAGGATGTAAACTTTGGTTTTCATATCGGCTCCATTATGGAAAATGATAATTGCTAATTAATAATGACGACGTTTTTGTGTCGTCCAAAAAAAGCCCACCAACGGCCCAACATAAAAGAAAAGAACTATTTACCGGCCTAACAAAAGAGAAAAAAAAAGGAAATTTACAAAAAGGACTCTCAACTTTTAACTATTTACGACTTTTTTATATAACAAACTTTATTCAATCAAATAATATAACACATATCTACCGATTCATCCAGATCAAAAAATACCCGCAGAAAGATTTTTGAATTGCCAACAAAACGAGCCCAATATTGCAATATTTCTGACATACGCACAATTTTATAAAAAAATGTCGAAGTTTAAAATAAATAGAAAAAAAGAAAATTAAAAAAACGTACCCTCAACTTTTAAATATTTACAACTTTTTTATATGATAAACTTTCTTTATCAAATATATAACACATATCTATCGATTCATTCAGATAAAAAAATACCCGCGGAAATATCTTCGAATTGCGAACAAAACCCCAATATTGCAATGCTTCTGACATACGTATGATTTTATAAAAAAATGTTGAAGTTTAATATAAACCTATATATTTTTTTGCCATTTACCACCTAAAAGTCGTTCGCTCGCCCAAAAATCCAAGTCACGCCGTTTCCGTCTTTCAAGCCCCGTTAACGTTTATGAACTTTAATAAGTAAATAATTTAGTATATGATTTCAGGTACATGTCATACTATATAAATATGAATGCCACATACTTTGTTAACCAAATGACAAATACTCAATAAAATTTCCAGATTGTAAAAAAATGCCATTAAATAAAATACATGAGTTGCATACACGTCATCCCCGCCACAACGCGGGACACATTTCCACTCAATATTACATCCGAAACCAATTTCGCAAAAAAATTATGTCCCGCGGCAACGCGCGAGCAATCTTGCTTGTTATCATAATACTAAAGGCCTTTTGAATAGAATGAGAAAATCCAAACCTGGTTTTTATAAAAAAACGGTCGAAAAAACCCGAAACGGTTTTTTAAAAAACCGGTTTTTTTACCGTTCGGTTAAATATAACCGGACCGGTTAGACCGCTATTTTCAGGTTTATTTTACAATACCGGTTTTTTAATTTTTTTTTTAAAAAATTTTTAACAAAAAAAATTTTTTTTTTATTTTTTTATAACCGTTAATAGTTTTTTTAAAAAAACCCGGTTTTAACTACTTGAGTACTTGAGTACGTTGAGTTACACTAAATATGTTTTTAAAAAAAACCCTATAGTTTTTTAAAAAATGTTTTTAAAAAAAACACTACTTGAGTAACACTACTATAACCGAACATTAATAGGTTTAAAAAAAAAAAAAAATTGACTACCTGATACACTAATAGTTTTCGGTGATGGCCCTCCGAAGCTCGGAAATGTATTAGTATTTAATATTTTTAGATGTAAAATTTGTATTTGTTTAAATAAAAGTTATGGTTGTATTTTTAGAATATTGCATCCCGGTGCAAATAAAAAGTTATGATTGTATTTGTTTAGTAATGTTTCCGGTGTATTGTTTAATTAAATGTTCGATAATTAACAATATATTAAATAAATTTCGAAGTTTTTAAATCCGACTAAAAAACCGACCGACCCGGTAATAAAAACCGATTCCGAACATTATAACCGAAAAAAACCGAACCGGTAAAAAACCGATTCCGAAAATTTATAACCGAAAAAACCAATTCCGAACATTTATAACCGTAAAAAACCGATTTCAAAAAAAACCGATACACAGAACCCGTTATTAGAAAAACCGTATTTTTAAAAACCGGTTTTCTAATAACCGAAAACCGGTTTTAACCGATTTATTTGCATCTCTAGTTTGAAACAGCGGGATGTTGCGTTGTTTTGGACTTTGGGTGTTTTGGGCCCATTTCTTTGTCCAGCCCATGTAGCCCAAAATCAGTAAATAAATAAAACAAGCAAAGATTACCCGCGCGTTGCTGCGGGCGTTATTTTTTCGCGCGTTATTGCGGGACATTTTTTTTTGTTCGGGTTAATTTCTTCGGTCTCATGTTTAATAGTTTGTTTTTTTCTCATATTAAATGACAAAAATTTTTTTCAATAAAGGGGATAATATATTTATTTTTTTGCCCAAGCCGGTAGAAAGTCGTAAACGTAATTTTTTTTTTCTTTTTTTTTTGACGAAAGAAGGGGGGAGTATAAAGTTTTTTTTTTCCGGCCGATGAACAGTAACCACCGGTATTAAAAAAAATTTACCAAAAAAAAAATACGGGCCGATGAACAGTAACACGGTCTCATGTTTAATAGTTTGTTTTTTTCTCATATTAAATGACAAATTTTTTTTTCAATAAAGGGGATATAAATTTATATTTTTTTTGCCCAGGCCGTTTAAAAAAAATTTTTTAAAAAGAAAAGTCGTAAACGTAATTTTTTTGTTTTTGCTTATTTTTGACGAAAGAAGGGGGGAGTATAAAGTTTTTTTTTTCCCGGCCGATGAACAGTAACCACCGGTATAAAAAAAAAAATTTTAAAAAAAGAAATTGGGCCGATGAACAGTAACCATCGGGCCTAGCCGATATGGGCTACACTGTTCATCGATGAACAGTAGCCCGTTACTATTTTGGCAGTATATGTAATGATAAATGTGTATATATATAATTATAAAACGTAACCACAAACTATGCGACAATATACGAAATTATCTTAAACTTTTAGTTATTTACGGCTTCTTTAGATAACAAACTTTATTTATCATACATGTAACATATATCTACCGATTCATTCATAAAAAAATATATCGCTGAAAAGATCTTTCAATTGCGAACAAAACGAGTCAAATATTGCAATGCTTCTGACATACGTACGATTTATAAAAAATGTTACAGTTTAATATATATTTTCGAAAAAAAAAGCTCTCAAAACACACCCCTAAACTAACTAATAACTTTAAAATAAACCACTGTTTTATATAACAAACTTTCTTTACGACTGTTTGAATATTTGGCAAGGACGTGCAATTCTATGTAGTTTGAATATTTACGACTGTTTTATATAACAAACTTTCTTTGTCAATATAACTCTTTGGATATAAAAAAATACTAAAAAAAATGTCTCAGAGCCCATATTGATATGCTTTTGAGATAGGTACAAATGTATAAAAAACTTCGACGCTTAATAAAATATATATATCATATATATATATATATATATATATATATATATATATATATAAATATATATATATATGAAGAAGGTTAAAAATAAAAAAGACAATATTCTATTCGTGAGAAGGATAAAAAGAAAACTTTTTTTTTAAAAATTTCTCGAAAAATTCTAAAAAAATTCCACAAAATCAGGTATGTTGGTGTATAAAACTTTTGTAAAAGAAGTTTTTCTAATTTTGAGTTTTCATACGTTTTTTTAATGCACAAAAAAATAAAATTTGATGCAAAAAAAAATTTTGATGCACAAAATTTTCAACTTGTTATAGTTTGATGCGCAATAAAATTTTGATGCAAAAAGTCAAAAGAAGTTGGGTACAAAAACGAATTTTTGATGCACAAAAAAACGATTTAATGCACAAACGTTTTTTTTTCATAATTTTTTTTTCTGTAAAACTATCCACTTTTAGAAAAACTTCCCTTACAACTTTTTCATGCACTAATATACACGATCTTTTGGAATTTTTTCAGAATTTTTTGAGAACTTTTTTTTTATCCTTTTCACGAATATTTGTCTTTTTATTTGATCTTTATCCTATATATATATAGAGGAAGGTTAAAATAAAAAGACAAATATCTGTGAGAAGGATAAAAAATAAAAAATGATGCACAAAAAATTTTTGATGCACAAAATTTTCAACTTGTTATAGTTTGATGCGCAATAAAATTTTGATGCAAAAAGTCAAAAGAAGTTGGGTACAAAAACAAATTTTTGATGCACAAAAAAATAATTTAATGCACAAACGATTTTTTTCATAATTGTTTTCGGCAAAAGTATTCACTTTAAAAAAAACTTCCTTCACAAATTTTTCATGCACCAACATACACGATCTTATGAAATTTTTTTAGAATTTTTTTTTAAAAAATTTCTTTTTATCCTTCTCACGAAT
>BQNB010044750.1:0-21262 GCA_026074375.1 Tanacetum coccineum | reverse complement strand
CTCTCTAAACTTCTTCCATTTTATCTCATCTTTATTTCTTGTGTTTCAATATGAAGTGAAAGTGATTTTATTGGGTTCCGATAAAAAGGGATATAGCTTCTGTCATTTTTGATAACTGGTGCAATATTGGAGTTTTGTAGAATATCCTAACATACAGAGATATGTATAATGCTAGAATCAAGCCTGAAATTATAGTCAAAGACATACTATGGAATGGGATATGTAACTGGCCTAGGCAGTGGTTGGACAAATACCCTGAACTGTCTTTGTGTCATGATATCAGGCTTGATGACAATAAAGAAGATAAGTTGGTCTGGAAAAGCAGGAAGGGTAAAGAAGGTAAATATACTGTGAGACAGGCTTATGATGATTTGAGAAGGGATTATGATGAGGTAAAGTGGAGGAAAATTATATGGTTCTCTCAGAATATTCCAAAACATTCCTTTATCCTATGGTTGGCAGTTCAGAATAAACTAGCTACTCAAGATAAAGTGAGAAATTGGGGATCTTATGACCTAATGATGTGCCCATTGTATAATCAAGACACAGATTCCCATAAACATATTTTCTTTGAATGTAAATATGCTGAGGTTTTTTGGGATTTGGCAATGGAAAAAATGGGGACACAATTTCCAAAAATGGAATAGAATGATCTAGTGAATATGATGGCTGGGCTATATAATGGAAATGCTATTGGAAGTATTATCAGAAGGCCAGACTTTACTGCAAGTGTGTACTTAATATGGCATGAAAGAAATAATAGAATCTTCAAGGATGACAAAAGAAGTCCAAAAGAGCTAGTTGAGAGTCTATATGATATTATAAGAATGAGATTAATGAGCTTGAAGGTTAAAATGTCTAAAGCGGTCCCGGAAGCTTAAGTAAGATGGAATGTCAGCTGGCAGTCTGTTTGATAGTCATCAAAGGAGTGTTTGGTATTGCTGATTGGATCCAAATTACAGATGGGTTTATCTTGTTTCATGGTACCTTTAAAGAATTTACTGCAATATGGTATGGTATGCTGGATATAGCTTGGATATCTTGCAGTTTGTATTGGTTTGAGATTGCAGAAGGCCTTGTATCTTGACACTAAGAACCTTTCTTCAGGTTTTAATCCCACTGGTTAATGAAAAGGGCTTCTTTTAACCAGTGTGCTGTGTAAATCTGAAGTCAAAGGCTTTCTTTAGTGCCATAAGGAAGGTTTCCTGCTTTTAGTGGAGTGCCAACTAGTGATGCCTTGATTGCTGGTCTAAACTTTCATCTAAAGAGGTGTTTGGATGATAGTTTTGGCAGTAGTTAGGGAGATGTAGCCAAGTGGGAGGTGTCCCTGAGCAAATCCTATCCAAGAGTGATACCCAGTAATGGCATTATTGCTCTTGGTGATGGATCTCAGTGAGAACAAGAGTTTTACTCCTTTTCTTGTGATGCCTCCTATAAGAGCCCCTTTGATTTTTGATTAGAGGTGTGTGTTTTTAGGGGGAAATGTAGCAAGGAGAGGAGGTTTTACCATGGTTGCCTAGTCAGAAGTCATAGTCATAATGATTATTGGTTATGTCTAGATGAAGGACATGCCAGTTGCTTCTATGGCTCTGTTCTGTCTTGTCAGAGATGTATTAGTTTAGACTTCCTTTACTGTCTGAGGTATAGGTTGTCGGATGTTATGTTGTTTTTTTTGTATAAAGGTTTTGGGCATGTCCATTTCCTTGTGTAAGTTGTTTGTACATCTCTATTGGTAATATAATTCACATTTTACCAAAAAGAAAGGACCATATGTCTCATTGCCTCAACTAGAACGTCGAGGACCTGAGCCAATCTCGTAATTTTTAACGTGTCGGTACAAAAATCGGTAACAACACTTAATGATGTATCCATAATTTCACAGGTGATATTAGTTATAATTGCGAATTTAAGTCAGATTCTGGACGTTTTCTTCATGAAGATAGTCACAATCAACATATACGAACATAATATTAGATTGTCGTTACTTAAAAAAATGATTTATGAAATTGAACGTTAAATTTTGTAATTAATTAGAGAGTTTGACAAATGTTTGGTAAAAGCAATTGTTGCTGTAATCGAAGATGAAACTGTAGATAGAGATGAAGATTATGAAAATAGTTTATTATTATAAGCTACATAAACGTAGCTTATAATAATAATATCTTTTTATAATCTTCATCTCTATCTACAGCTCCATCTCCAGTTTTAGCAACAGTTACTTTTGTCAAAGATACCCAAAGTAGCATTTGATTTTAAGAGATAATGAATAACTTTTTTTATAATCTCATATAAGTTAAACTGTCAAACGAAGCTTATATTTTAAATAACTTATTCTTTTTCAAAAAAATAATCACAATCTCTTCATAATATTTGGTGCAAAACATACTTAAGTGTTGTTTGTTTATTAAGAGGCTCTGAATCTAAATCTGATTTGCACATTTGAATCTGAATATTCAATAGAAAAGTCTGAATCTGATTTTCATCTTAATCTGAATAAGTGGTTAAGAAATCTGAATCAAATACAATTGTTTGCTTTGATAAATAAGTCTAGAAGTGTTAAACTATAGTTTTTGCAATTTAAATATAAAACGATTGCGTTCGCACAAGAAATAAACCTTATTAAATATAAAATAACAAATTTTATAATATAATTAATTTAAAGTTAAAGTAGTTTAAACAAACATGCAATCTCATGTTTATTTTACAAAAATAAACGTGTCTGTGATTAAATTGAACCTTTTTAAATGATTAACTAAATGAGTCGTGTTAAAATTGAGATAATGAGTCCGAAATCAAACATTTTAATTTGAACAAAATATGAATTGTCACGTATTATCTTATACACTCTTTAATAAAACATATGAAATGATTCTATTTAATAATTTTAATATAAAAGATAAAAGTGAAACAAGAAAAAAACAAAAAAATAATTTTTTTTAAAACAAAGTAGAAAATAAATAAAATAAAAAAGTAAGAAAAAAATTAAGAACAAAAATGTCTCTTAATGCCTCCTAATGATTAGAAAAAAACATACGCTCTTAACGCTGCTTGCCTCTTACCGCATCTGAATGACATGAAAACAACAAACAGTCTTAATGACTTAAATGTCTGATCACGTCTGAATGAATCAGATTAAAATGTTGTTAAAAGACATTTCTTACCACAAAATATTTAAGATTATAAAAATATTTAGGGTTGCCAGACTAAACCTCTCATTTTGTTAATAAGATCACCTCACCTCGGATGTTGCCAGACTAAACCTCTCATTTTGTGACCAACGGGCATTTGGTCCAATGGTATGGAGGTTTTACCCTCCTAGGCAAGGTCTCATGTTCGAGTCTTGTCTAGGGCGATAGGGGTTTCCTCCCGCGTGTGTAAAGGGAAGGGTGCCATTGCCTTCTGGGCTGGACCCAACCTGGTTGTGTGGGCTCGCTACGCCTTCTGAGCTAGGGGCCATGTAGCCACAAATTGCCGTTCCAAAAAAAAACCTCTCATTTTGTGAAATGCACATGGTATAGCTAACCGGATACTAAACAATGTTTGTCCAACTAGTGTTGCAACCAGACGTATATTTTTTTCGTTTTAAAATAGTTGTTATTTTAGTTTATTCTAAAAACAAGTTTTCATTTGCAGCTAAGTTTAGGCTACCCATTATAGTGACCACCAGCGACTTACATTTTTCTCTATCACATTAGTTTTTTTTCTTCGGCGACCTACATACGGCTTTTTACCACTATAAGGCGACCTTCATTTTTTTTCAATTTTTTTTAACAACAAAATTAAATTTCATTAAATAAAAACATTGCATAAATAATAAAAACATTACATTTTTATTATTGTAATGTTTTTATTTAATGAAATGTAATTTTGTTGTTAAAATTACATTTTTATTGTAATAACAACAAAATTACATTTTTATTGTAATAAAAACATTACATTTTTTTTCAACACTCTGTCTTTCCCACGATCGAGTTTGGGAGCGTGTTGGGTGCACAAAATCAAAGCCAACAATTTAGTTTTTGACCATTTGGTGTTAAGAAAAAAAAATTATTTAAAAATTTATATAATTTATCTCTATAGATACAAAAAAAAAACTCTTACATTTTTATTAACACTTTTTAAGATATTCTTTCTTTATACACTCTAATTTTCTCATCTAAAAACAATGTCTCAAAAAACTCTCAAAACCAAAACACAAAAAACGCGTTGCCAACAAAACGTTCCAACACTCAATTTCAATTTTCGTTTACGTCACTTACAAATCATTAATTTTCAACCCGCAAGTTTTGTATACAAAGCACAACAACAACAACTACCTATTTACCCTAACAATCCGCTTGTTCATCTTTTTAACCAAAAAATGTACCATCACCACCACCAACAACACAATTTGTATCATCCATAAATGTTCTGCAATTCGTCGTTACCACCAACGTACCAATCTCAAACTTCTCAACATTACTTTGCGGTTCACCCTTTTAATGTTGATGAAGTAGAAGATTTGGATCCGCTTTTTGGTAGTTAACATTATTCTCCGGCTTAAGCTTTGGTTGATCCATTCGAACCCATTCAAGACGACTCTCTCATCCAAGAGATGGCAGTCGTATAAAAGAACGTGTCAAAAAGATGTCAAAAGAAAAGACGACTACAAAAGAAGACGCTAAAGTTCCATGGACCCAAAAGAAAAAGTTAGTATTGTGTAAAATTTGGATCAACACGTCTGAAATAGTGCCTAAAGAAATGCTCAAATAGTTATAGGTTTAGTACTAGCATACTTTGAGAACGAAAAGAGGGAATCCAGAAAAGGCGATGATACCCTCAACTACAAATGAAAATCACAGATTCATTTTAAAATTTGTCAATTTTTCGTGATTTACGATAATGTAAAAGAAGGAATCAGATTGGGACCCTTTTTTTAGATAAAGCAACGACAAATGAATATAGAAGAAAAGAAGTTTTAACAAAGGTAAGAAGAATTTGAGCTGCAACGTCAAATGTTCAACTTTCAACAAAACAACAACACAAAAAAGACATATTGGAAAGATATTTGGGTAGGCGAGACTCCTCTTTTTACAAGGTACAATCGGCTCTATCATCTTGATCAAGACAAATATTGTGTCTTTTTCATTGAACAGTGCATTTTTAATGGGGCAATGGTCTTGGAATTGGTCTCGGACCATTCTTGGTGTTAGAATCTTGACTATTTATGTGAATGGTTATGAGATCGAGTCAGCATTAATATGTGATGTCAATGATGATACTTGTATTGGAGTCTGGTCATATTTTTTGTACTTTACCGTTAAGGTTGCTGTTATAGGTTGACCAAAAAAAATATCCTTCACCAACTCTTGCTCATGATAATACTTGGGATATATCTTTCCCCGGAAGGGAAATGTGTTTTATGGGGAAGGCTTTCTCTTGGACCGAATCCTCAAGGATTGAATCTCTTCTAGCGTGGTATGGATATTCCGGCCATCTCTTGTCCTTCTTGTAATGCCATGTTGAATATGTAATCATGTTTCTTCGAGTGCGACATATGCTACCGATATGTGGGAATGATCGTTTTTTTGATGGGGTGATATTCCTCTTTTTTCAAGCTTCTGCTTGGGATTCTTTCAATGATTTGGATATCTCTTGGCATGCTTCTAAAGTGAGATAAAAATCTGGTTCTATGTTTTACTACTTCGTGTATCTTTGGTGGATCTTTGGATCGATACCGAATAACGTAACGTCTTAACTCTCAACCGTAGAGGACAATTGATCTATTCGCATAATGTTCGTTTCTTTCATTTTTCTGAGGCTTCACAATAGGGCACCAGATGAAGTTATCTGGAATGAATGGCATTATTGTATCCCCTTTCTAGATCAAGCGTATAATGGCAATGGTTAGAGCTGCTTTTGGTTTTTTCCCTGAAGCTTGGCGTTCAAGTTCGATGGGTTGGCGTACCTGTACGCCAAAGGTTTTTCGTTGCATCTTACGTCGGTTTTGAGGATGGTTCTTTTTTACAATCTTTCTCTAGGTCTTGTTTGGGGTTTCATCAAAATCCATCCCCGAGAAAGTGAGAAAACCGGTGGTTCGGCCTCCGGGATGGGGGTTTTTTCTTTTGCCGAAGTGAAAACCGATCCGTCGGCCTTCGTGTCAAAAGTTTTTTCATCCCTTTTGATTCCCTCGCAGTTAAAGTCTCGGGATTTTATCATTTTTTGATGTTATGTAATTCTTTTTGTTGGCTCTATTGTACCTTAAGTTTCTAGCGTCTTGCTAGACTCTTTTTTATATATATTCCATCTTTGCCGTTAAAAAAAAAAAATCTTGTACTATAATAGTCTTGATGACAATTTGACCGAAAGCTAATGACACAAGGTGATGGAGATGAAGCAACAACTCCAGGAGACAAAATATAATTTATATTATTAGTTTAAAGATTTAATTTTTATTGTAATGTTTTTTATTTTATTTGAATTATTAATGTAATGTTTTTTATAAATTAATGAAATTTTAATTTCAGTGTATTTAAAAAAATGAAAAAAAATAATAATATAAAAGTTACCGTTGAACACTAAATTTGCGATGAAAATAGTTGTAAATAGAGAAAACTAAAGTGGGCCGGGTATCGTGATTCGTGAGTAGCGTAAGCAAAAAGGTTACTTTAAAGGAAAAAGGGTTTTGATATCGCGTCCGTTAGCAAATTTCTACTACATCAGTCGTAATTAACAGCTGGAACATGGTGTATCATTACAATTTACACACACAAAACCCACACTGAATCACCACTGTACCTATATAAATATAAATATTGGAGACAGTATATATATAATATATAAACGTTCCAACACTCCAGATCCCATAATTAATTTGGTAATAAATAATAACATTATAAAATTTGGCTTTGCTCGAGATGTGCCTACTAAAACTGATTAAGGGAATATACATTCATAGGGCAAGAAACAATTTTATAAATATAAACAACAAAAGTATAAATAAAGAAGCGGGGGAAGACAAATTAGGATCAACTAAACATAGCAAAAAGATAATTAAACCCAAGATTAAAGGGTAACAACATATATTAAAAAATACTTTAAGATTACCTTTCCTTTTACCTTTTGATTCTATCAAAGAACATGAATCAATAAACTCCAAGAACAATCTAAAAAAGGAATATTGAACTAAAACAACACATCAAATACTCCAATAATATCATATTCTCAAAAATCAATCTGCACCTAGCCCTCTAAAATCACAAATCCATGAAGTCAAAATGTCACAAATATGCAACACAGATGATCATCAACAAAACAATACAGCACCTCACAACACACAATACACAGAGTCATCAATCGACAATTCAAATCTATCAAAATCAATCATCATCACACAACAGATCAAACACAAAGATGAATCACTTAAATCAATCATCAAAATCCAGATCATCAACATCACATCAGTCAAATCATCACACAACACCGTCTTTGTAACAATCTTGCACTACAAACACACACATCTCACAAAGCGTAATAAAAACAGCGCACTATCTCACAGGCTCTATTTAAGAATAACTATCACAGACTCAACACCCAAAGACGACATCAAAAACACCGTAAAGCTGATGCGAACAACACAACGACGCAATTACCCGAAAAAGTTAAAACGACCAAGAACAGAATGTAACTGCAGTCCTTCACTTAATCTAACGAGCTCGTTATTATCACGATGTAAAAAAACCTTGAACAAGTAAAATGCAAATTATTCACAAAATTATCCTTATGGTGCTCAAGTAAAGCTAATTACCAATTCTTGACAATCCGATGATTACATGTAAGAAATAAATCCAAAGAAAGTAAAGATTATGTGTTTGTGCTTTTTTTTTTTTTTTTTATTTCTTTTGTTTTCCATAGTAAGTTTTTTTTTTTTTTTTTTTTTTTTTTTCACAACAATTATATTTTTTTTACCTTAAAAATAAAAAAAAAAAAATAAAAGAAAAATAACAAAAAAAAGAAAAAAAAAAAAAAAAAAAAAAAAAAAAAAAATAAAGAAAAAAAGAAAAAAAAAAAAAAAAAAATTAAAATGTAAAAAAAAAAAAAAAAACAAAAAAAAAAAAAAAATAAAAAAACTAAAAAAATAAAAAAAAACAAAAAAAAAAAAAAAAAAAAACAAGAAAAACCCTTTTTGGAATTTTATTTATTAAGGTGAAAAAATGTAAAGGAGGGTTTATGAGTTCTATTTAGATAATGCTTCAAAAAAAACAAAGGAAATGCAGGGGCTTTCAACAAAAATCAAAACTCTTAAGCTAAATCCCTACTCCAAACAAAAAGTAAAAACCGACACAGAAAACTCATAAGCCGGCCGCATTCCTCCATAAAGGAAGTATCCCTATAATCAATCAAAATCAATCCATATGACTCCAATATATCCTCCTTTTTAGTCCATTTCATTTTTAGTTCGTGGGTGTAGGTCATTTCCCCATTAAAACAAAGAAAAACAAACAACTTGAATTAAAAACACTTAAACGATCATAGAAATACTATTTTTTAACCGTGTAAAAAATCAATAAAAAAATAAATTCTCTTTATTAATCGTTGTTTTAAAACCATCATAGTATTGAAGAGGTTGCGCAATCCGGATCCAATCCAAAAAAATCCCGTGATTCTTGATCTTCCGATTGTCCAGGATCCAAACACATCCGAATTTATTACACAACAATAAATTTTTACGGGGTCCATGAGAAAACTAAACTAAACAAAATCGTATATCTATATTTAACTATTGGTTTTTAAGCTATCAACACTATCCAACAGATTGTTATTTTTTTTGTGTCATAGATGAGAAATGATTATCCATATAAATCAATGATGAGTTCATTTGATCATCAAACTGAAGTTAACAAATTCGTTCGTTCGCGAAATTCGCTGGTTTTATGTTCATTCATTATCATATATTAGTTATGTAAGAAGAAAAACCGTAAATAAAAGAACGCAACATTTAAAATAAAAAAGTTTTATTTTATATTTTTAATTTTTATTTTGATCATATTTTTATTAGATTTATTTTTGTTATATTTCATCATGCATGTTTATATTAATTTCAATCATCCATGAGGCCGGATCCAACGTGCTTATATATATATTCATAGTAATTATTAAATATATTTATGATTAATTGGATTATGTGTAATTTAAGGGTGTTTGTGACGTTGACATTATTGTACATACATGTACAGAAATGGACCAATACCATGATTTGTCGTAATTAAAAGTGATCTGTTGAGTTTATGAGTTCAAGAAGGCATCATAACACAGCTAAATACCTACATGTAATGTATTCAATCCCTGACAAGAAAAATAATAAGCGGATAAGACGACGCCCCCGTCTCTCCCGGCCAATAAAGTACAAGTACGACGGCCCCCGCTAATCCCCCCCCAGAGTATGATTCAATCAGAGAACAAGCACCAAAGGTACATGACAAAAGGAAAGACGGCGCCCGCGACCCCTAGACCCCCCTAACCCTCACCCACCCCCTCAAATAACTACAGTAAGATTCAAATCAGCCAAGATTAATACCACCACCCGCCCCCCCACACAACCCTCGTCACTACAAAGCTGATGTTAAAATATAAACTGTAATACCAGTATTCCCATGATTCACCGCAACTGTCCCAACAGGAAGAAAAAGGTTTTTGATGAAGAGATGTGGGGAGGAGGGCCAATCCCAACTAACGACTTTATGGTATGGGGGGGGGGGGTGGTGGGGTATAAAAAAAGCTAAAGAAAAGTTTAAATTACCCAGATACACCTACTTTCGAAAAGCAGAGCTGCAAAAAACCAACAAATCACCGACATCAGCCTGAAGCCCCTGGAGTAAAACTAACTCTAACCACCCCGGCTAAAAAAGAATAAAGAAAAAAAAAAAACCACCAAACAAACATATAAAAATAAAAAAATAATATGTTTAAAAAAATGGTGGCGGGGGTATCTGTGATTCGTGAGTAGCGTAAGCAAAAAGGTTACTTTAAAGGAAAAAGGGTTTTGATATCGCGTCCGTTAGCAAATTTCTACTACATCAGTTGTTTATTAAGTCGTAATTAACAGCTGGAACATGGTGTATCATTACAATTTACACACACAAAACCCACACTGCATCACCACTGTACCTATATAAATATAAATATTGGAGACAGTATATATATAATATATAAACGTTCCAACACTCCAGATCCCATACCTTTAATCTCTCCCTCACTCTCTTCAGATTTGATCCTCATTAGGCTTGACTCCAGATCTTTTGTGATATCAGATTCAGATCTCTTGTTATGATTGCTTGATTTCATTTTATAATTAGTTCAAGACATGGAATCTGAAGGAGAGACTGGGGTTAGTTACTGATCATTTTTACTATTCATCTTTTCATCATTATTTACTTAGGTTAATTACTGTTTTGATCCATCTTTTTAATGGATCACTGGAAAATAGTTGCTCAATTTATCTCATTTCACATTTAGTATAATGTTATTGGAAATACTTTACGGAGTTTATCACATTTTCGCAATTACTAGTTTTAGTATCCATGCTTTACGGGTGCGATCATACCAGCACTAATGCACCAGATCCCATCAGAACTTATTTTCGCATTTAGTACTATGTATTTACGGAGTTTATCGCATTTTCGCAATTAATATGTGTTTGATGTATTAATATTAGTGTTTAGTGTTTTTAACTGTCTCTAGATTGGATCACAATTATTCTGATCCAGTGAATTGTTACTTTGATCAACTTACCTATGTTTTTTGTGATGTTTGGATTGTGCAGGGGACGTCTATGAAGAGCGTCGGTGGTCAGGTTTGCCAGATCTGTGGTGATTCTGTTGGAACTACAGCCAAAGGAGATCCTTTTGTTGCTTGTGATGTGTGCTCGTTTCCAGTTTGTAGGCCGTGCTATGAGTACGAGCGCAAGGATGGAAATAAGTCTTGCCCTCAATGCAAAACCAGATACAAACGAATTAAAGGTTGTCGTTTCTTATATTTATAGTGTTTGTTTCGATTGTTATATTACATTTATAAACGTGAATCGCAAAGATCCTTGCGATCCAAGATTTGAGGGTAACGTAAATTTATTTATCACTAACTTGTGTGGAAACAGGAAGTCCTGCTATTCTTGGAGATCGTGATGAGGATGTTGATGTCGATGACGAAACTACCAACTTCCCGTTTTCTTCACAAATTCAAAACGAGAAACAGAAGACTTCAGATCGCATGTTGAACTGGCACATGACTCATGGACGAGGGGACGATACTAATGCTCCAGTTTATGATAAAGAGGTCTCTCATAACCATATACCTTTACTCACCAGTGGACAAGAGGTATGCATCATTTGATTTTTTTTCATTACGTTCGGTATCCAATGTGGCAAACACAAATCTAACGATGGTGTTTTCAGGTTTCTGGTGAGTTTTCTGCTGCTTCTCCACAACGCCTTTCGGTATCCTCTCCTCCACCCGGTGGGGATAGACTCACACATTCCCTCCCTTATTCTGCATATGCGCATCAATCCCGTATGTCTTTTGTAATTTAGTAGTAAGAAATGAGTTATCTTAAGAGTGAGTTGTTCGGATATTAAAGGTCGTACATCGTATTATTGTTATTTGCAGCTAATGTTAGAGTTGTGGACCCTGTGAGAGAGTTCGGAACCTCAGGAGTAGGAAATGTTGCGTGGAGAGAGCGTGTTGATGGGTGGAAACAGGACAAGAATGTGGTTCCAGTGACAACTAGCCGTCCTGCTTCTGAAAGGGGTCAAGATATTGATGCTAGGTCCGATGTGGCGCATGAAGATATGATGTAAGTTTACTCCCTTTAAAAAATAAAACATTATGTAGGAATGATTGTTTTTTGTTTTGTTAGTTTGATCTATGTTTTATTTTGTTAATTAATATGATCCGTGGTACTTATGTAGGAACGATGAAGCTCGACAGCCGCTTTCAAGGAAAGTTTCGATCCCATCATCTAGGATAAATCCATACCGGCTGGTTATTGTACTTCGGCTGGTCATTCTATGTATTTTCTTGCACTACCGTATAACAAATCCCGTGACTAATGCATATCCATTATGGTTACTCTCTGTTATTTGTGAGATCTGGTTTGCGGTATCTTGGATATTGGATCAGTTTCCTAAATGGCTACCGATAAATCGTGAGACTTATCTTGACCGGCTATCTCTAAGGTATTACAGTTTCCTGATTGTTCATTCGTGATATTATATAATCAGAATTAAATGACCAGTTAGCATTTTAAGCATACTGTTATAGCTTGTGTTTAAAATTGTTACTACTGTTTGAAATTATTATAACAAGATAATTGGTGTTTGATTAGTTTGAGAACCCAAAAGATGAAATGACAAAAACTGACATTTTGTGAATACTTGATTAGCGTCTTGTAATATACAAGTGAAATTCCCTCAAAAATAGGTTTAGTATAGAAGGGATAAATAAGTAATCAATTCTTTTATAGCTAGTTAGATTATTATTTGAGCCCTAAATAATTAGATAGTTAAAACTTAAAAACAGGATTAGTAAGCAGTTAAGATTAAGGTAACAACTTATTAAAATAGATCCTAATATAGAATTATCTGATAGGTATGAGCGAGATGGAGAGCCAAATCAGCTAGCGGCAGTTGACATCTTTGTGAGTACTGTGGACCCTTTAAAGGAACCTCCACTCGTCACAGCAAACACTGTATTATCTATCCTGGCAGTTGACTACCCAGTTGACAAGGTTTCATGCTACGTGTCTGATGATGGTGCTGCCATGCTGTCATTTGAGTCACTGTCCGAAACTTCAGAGTTTGCTAAAAAGTGGGTCCCTTTTTGCAAGAAATATCAAATTGAGCCGCGAGCACCGGAATGGTACTTTAACCAAAAGATTGACTACTTGAAAGATAAAATTCAACCATCATTTGTCAAAGATCGCAGAGCTATGAAGGTAAGGATTTTTGTCCATTCTAATAGTCGATCAATCTATCTCTTCAACATCTTTCTCTTTGGTGGGGCGTGTCTTACTTTTCTTGCAATGCAGAGAGAATATGAAGAATTCAAAATTCGTATAAATGGTCTTGTTGCAAAGGCTCTGAAAGTTCCAGATGAAGGATGGATTATGCAAGATGGTACACCTTGGCCTGGGAATAACACTAGGGATCATCCAGGAATGATACAGGTTACTTGACATGTCATCATCTAAAGTCGAACTTTTTTCAACCAGATGTCCAAATTATTACTGTCGAAGATATTTCTTCATTGTCATCTGTTGAAATAATAAAATATGTACAATTTCATCTCAGGTTTTCTTAGGTCAGAATGGAGGGCTTGACAGCGAGGGTCATGAGTTGCCACGATTAGTTTATGTTTCAAGAGAAAAGCGTCCAGGCTTTCAACATCACAAGAAAGCTGGTGCCATGAATTCACTTGTAAGTAATATTCATATATGAAGCATTTTAAGTTTGTCTTGTTAATATAACGACTCACAACTTTCAGTTTTGCTTCTTTTAGGTTCGTGTATCTGCAGTCCTAACAAATGGCCCCTTTTTGTTGAATCTTGATTGTGATCATTACATTAACAACAGCAAGGCTATTAGAGAAGCAATGTGCTTTATGATGGACCCAAATCTTGGAAAATATGTATGTTATGTCCAGTTTCCTCAGAGATTTGACGGTATTGATAGAAACGATCGATATGCTAACAGAAACACGGTGTTCTTTGATGTGAGTTTTTTCATTATTTAATCTATCTCGACATGTAATTGGTATATATATTGTCGCACGTGTTTATTAATTACTTTTTAACTTAATAATGAACAGATTAATTTAAGAGGTTTAGATGGTATTCAAGGCCCGGTTTATGTGGGTACGGGATGTGTGTTTAACAGAACAGCATTATATGGTTATGAACCTCCAATCAAGCCTAAGAAGAAGAGAGAAGACGGGTTTTTCTCTTCATGTTTTGGAGGCTCGCGAAAGAAAAGTTCAAAATCAAGTAAAAAGGGCTCAGATAAAAAGAAATCAAGCAAGCATGTGGATCCCACTGTGCCAGTATTCAATCTGGAAGATATTGAAGAAGGGGTTGAAGGTAAGTTTCTTTTAAAAGTAATCTCAAAGTGTAAATCATTTATATCTGTTATTGAATATTTAATTATGTATTAGGTGCTGGATTTGATGATGAGAAATCATTACTGATGTCACAAATGTCACTTGAGAAAAGATTCGGTCAATCGGCTGTTTTTGTTGCATCAACACTGATGGAGAATGGTGGTGTGCCACAGTCCGCAGCACCCGAGACTTTACTCAAAGAAGCTATTCATGTTATCAGTTGTGGCTATGAAGACAAAACAGACTGGGGACTTGAGGTTGGTTAATTTTTACACGTTTATAATTATTTACTTAAAAGATCAAATTTCATTATTTTTAATTCAACTGTTGATATCAAAATGCAGATTGGATGGATTTATGGTTCTGTCACAGAAGATATTCTTACTGGATTTAAGATGCATGCACGTGGATGGCGGTCAATATACTGTATGCCTCCTAGGGCTGCCTTTAAGGGTTCTGCTCCTATTAATCTGTCAGATCGTCTAAACCAAGTGCTTCGATGGGCTTTAGGTTCTGTTGAAATTCTTTTCAGCAGACATTGTCCTATGTGGTATGGTTATAATGGAAGGCTAAAATGGCTAGAGAGATTCGCATACATAAACACAACCATTTACCCCATCACTTCCATTCCTCTTGTCATCTACTGTACTCTTCCAGCTGTCTGTCTTCTTACCGGAAAGTTTATCATACCACAGGTAATTCACCACTGAAAATTAACAGGTTAAAAAGGCCTCTATACTTTTGCTAAAAATGCGGTCCTCAAAGTTTGAAAGTGCAATTTGGTCCTCAAGAATTGAACTTTATGGACCCAATAAGTGTATACCAATAACAAGGTTTAAAAACCTAACTCACAAAATACAAGGTTTCTGATTTTTGAGACAAAAGAAAATCTGAGTACCAAATTAACTACGGAAATACTTTAGGGATTTTTTAGTGTAGCATCTTTGAGTAAAATTTATGTTGTAATAATATTAACTCTTACTTTTTTATGATTGCAGATCAGTAACCTTGCTAGTTTATGGTTTATATCCCTCTTTCTTTCCATCTTTGCCACTGGTATACTGGAAATGAGGTGGAGTGGTGTGGGGATTGATGAATGGTGGAGAAATGAACAGTTTTGGGTTATTGGTGGTGTGTCTGCTCATCTTTTTGCTGTCTTCCAAGGTCTGCTTAAAGTACTTGCTGGTATTGACACCAATTTCACTGTCACATCAAAGGCATCAGATGAAGATGGTGATTTTGCCGAGCTTTACTTGTTCAAATGGACAACACTTCTCATCCCACCAACAACTCTCCTCATAGTTAACTTGGTGGGAGTCGTTGCTGGAATTTCGTATGCAATTAACAGCGGGTACCAGTCATGGGGTCCTCTTTTTGGTAAACTGTTCTTCGCCTTTTGGGTGATTGTTCATCTTTACCCCTTCCTCAAGGGTCTTATGGGGAAGCAAAACCGCACGCCTACCATTGTTATTGTGTGGTCGATTCTTCTTGCCTCTATTTTCTCTCTGTTGTGGGTCCGAATTGACCCCTTTACCACGAAAGTCACTGGCCCAGATGTCAAGTTTTGCGGAATCAACTGTTAAATATATTTATTAAAGTTACATTCGTTTGAACGATATTTAAATTCCCTTAAGATATGGATATTTAAGCTCTTTGTGATGTAATGTTATTTTGTTAAAATGATCAAATTACTTCATAGTTGTAAGACTGAATACTTATTAATTCCTTCTATTCTTTTTACAGTTTTGTATGCTATATCTATAAACTTTTTTTGTTGCATTTTGTTTTTCCATTTGTCTAAAGTTCCTTTGTAATATACCTCATTTGACACCTTTTTTGAAATTCATTTGGGTGAAAGATTTTTCTTATAGCTGATTTAATTTGGACCTTAGAAAACAGAATCTAAGGATAAGACAAAGAAGATGCCCTCAAACACATCATCTGAATCTACCTGTATAGTCTACACATCTTAAACATTCTAATAACCTTACAAAGAAATTATGACTGGAGCTATGGCACTCGGTGCAAATTCGAGTTCATGCCCATGTTTTGGCATATCTGCAGAGATGAAATGTAGCCTGAAAGCGAGGAAGAGTAGTGCATACAAAAATTTTGTGGGCATGAGAAAACTAAAGTCTATGCATTCAAATTTGAGTAGTTCTTTCTTGGATGATGAATGGTATGCAAGAATGATATGTTTATCTTTCAGGAACCACCAACAGCAAAAGAACAGAAAACCGATTGTTAGCGAGCTTGGTGGGCAGTATGAAGAGGTCTTCAATGACGTTAAATTGGTATATAAAAGAAACTGTCTTCTCTCCTGCTTCAACTTTAATATAGATGTTTTAGTTCTTCACAAAAATCTTGAGTATTGTAGTCATGTATTTGCAGGAGCTACGCAATTGTTTCACAAAGAAAGCAGTTAGAACTGTTCTTTATCAGCTCTACGAGATGAATCCTCCTCAATATATCTGGCTACACAAGCAAGTGAAACCACCATAACTCACTTTTTTGCAACCTTTTTTTTCTTCTTAATCATATTATGTATGATTCTGTGTTCTTGATTTGCAGTTTCATTGCTGAAAATGATCCTGCTGACGGAAAGGTATTTCTTCGGAACCTTGCAAAGGTATCTTTTTCGAACTCAGACATGCAAAATTGATTTTTTTTCCCACTTCTTTGATCAGTTCTTAGTGTATTATAGATGCTTGTTATTATTACAACACTTCAGATTAGTAGTGTCAAGATGGGTACGTTTTGTAACAGGTCAAAATGGCCCGGCCGTTCGGGTTCACTCACTGACTGGTAAACAATTTGTCTCCATATTTTTATAAAATTGATGGATGATTTTCGAATAATTATGATGGCCAAAAGTATATTTTATTGCATATACCCATTTAAACCGTTTTCTTTTTTGGTAAATATCGTTTCTTGATCCACTTAACTCAGTTGACCTCTTTGAAATAACTCGCATATGTCCAAGTTAAGTGGGTCTGAATCAGTGACGGAGCCACGTCATGGTAAGAGGGTTCAACTGAACCCACTCAGTATTCAGTTTGTGGTACTCTGCTTTATGCCTACAACCCACTCAGATCTTAGACATGCTATACATGGTTGTTTGATGGTTGTAAATACCTATAGCAATTTTCAAAGTATTTTACTTATATAGTTAAATCTTTTGTTATCCAAAGGCCTAAATTTTGAGTTATCACACAGAGCTTTCAGATAAAACCGAACAACTTGCATAAAACAACACTATAAGGTTAAAAGTTATCACTTATCACTATTGTTTGAGATTGTATAGCGACCGGTGGTGTTGATAATTTAGTAAAGTAATAAACTGATTGTATAGCGACAGTGGTGTTGGTAATTTAGTAGTTTACAATTCAACGACAAAAAAATTCATGGCTACGCCCCTGGTCTGAATTACTGCCCTTGGTTCTAGTATTTTGATGCATGCTTTAGCTAGATAATGGTAAATGTCACAATCGTTAGTCTTTACACAAACTAGAAGTAGTCGCACATATTCGACATGTTAAACTATTAGCCTTACATGAGTAGATGTCCTAAAACACCACTTTCCTTGGTATCAACTGAGCATAAAGCAATTGTTTTTTTCTAGGAATTTCAAGATCTTGCTGAAAGAGTGATGATTACGCGACTTCACCTATATGGGAAATGGATTAAGGTACTCTCATCGGTAGATATAACAATATAATCTTGCTTGTCGGAGATCAAACGATTTAAAATGCTAATTTGTGATGTTAACTATTATGATGTAGCAATGTGATCATGCTGAAATATACAAGGAAATTTCGGACGAAAACTTGGAGTTAATGAGGGAAAGGCTTATGGAAACTATTGTATGGCCAACTGATGAAAAAAATACAGAGTAGATGTTGGCTTGTACTCTTAACAAGATTATGGAATGTGAGCTTTCTTGTAAATTTTTAGTTATGGGCTACTAATAACTTCATTTAAAATCTTAATTTTTGATCCAAAGTTATCAGGCTAGTATATAGTTTTTGAGGTGTTACGTAACTAGGGGTGTTAGTCGGGTCAGGTTTGTCGTGTTCGGGTCAATTCGGGTCGGGTCAAGTCGAGTCAAGGCTAATAATAACATACCCGAACTCGAATTTATTTGAATTCAGGTCGTGTCGGGTCCATTTGGGTTTGGGTCAACCCGAATATGAGTAAAATGTAATAAAATTTTCTATTTTCTCTTTTAAATAGATAATTTATAAAATTTAAATAAAAAATAGAGTTACGAAAACATTTTCAACGCGAAACCCGACCCTATTTAGTATTCGGGTTACTCGGGTTGATCCAAATAATTTTTTTGACCCGAGTAACCCGACCCGAATATGCTCAATCAGGTTCGGGTCGGTTTTTTTTACACCCCTACGTAACTCTACGTCTCTACAAACATGTTAGTGCAAATATTACGATATTTAAACTATAACAGTCCTTTTGGTTTTAATAATGACAAACAAGTAACTTGTAATACATAGCGTAAAGTGTGCAAGTTACTCGTGACCACAACTCATTAACGCATACATACATCAACACCTCTCAACGTCTCGAGTCCACTCATGCTTCAACAAAAGGTACGAATATGTTTGTTATGTTGCATTATGATCAACCCATTTAGCAAACCATTGATAATGATTAAAATACTTTTTAGAGTCGCTAAGTATTTACATGGTTAATAATTCTTTTTCGAACATCGTTTTGCATTCATACAAAGTATGAACACCTTTTTATAAACTAGCAAAACTCATTTTGTCAGGCATACTAAAATAATCATTTGCATAAACCCATGTAAGTCAACTTACATCACCATTAAACAAATGCTTTTAAGTAATCCCTTACTTAATAATAACTAGTTGCATTAGTGAATAAGACATAATAAGATTAACCATTTTTTGAAACAAATCTTATAAGATACTTTATATCTTGCAAATCTTTCTATTCTAGTGATTAAATTGATTTTTCTTCTAGAACAATATCCATTCAGATTTTATAAGTACATTAAGAATCTAAGAAAAAGATTTGAAAAGATTTTTTAACAATTTTGAATTTGACCCGCGGATCCACGGATCCACCAAATACACATACAGATCCACCTATTAAACATACGGATCCACCTAAAATTTCAGCAACAACCAAATTTGTTTTTTCTATAAATACCAACCATTTGCATATATTTTGAGCAATTCTTTTCACACCTTTTCTCTTGCATATTTTCACACATTTAGGCATCATTATAATTAAGTTTTTACAAAGTAAAAACACAAGTAGTCATGTCTTAAAACCCTACTAACCCTTGATCATAATGTTTCTAACTTTTATTTGTTACAAGCATGTTTCTACATGATCATCCATTCAAGTAAGCTTAGAGATCTTGCCATCCTCATCCACCACTACCACATATATGAAGATCTATCACAATAAGCATAGTGTCTTGTCATCTTCATCAACAACATCATGTTTTGTGATCTTGATGTTTAGATTAGGATTTTATATCCAATTGACACTTATGTATTGGATCATCATTATCATGTATCATAACTATACACCAAACTAGAGTTAGTTGGTTTATGTGTTTAGGCTATAAAACACAAGGTTTCTTATGTTGGGCCATAAAACATAACGGGTTTGATTGTACTCAAAGAAATACTCTATATTTAGCTTTGTATCGGAAAAAGTGTAAGCGACGTTAGGTTGATTCTACCTCGAAGTAGGGCTCGGTATTTAGCTTAGTAGCGGATAAAGTGTAAGCGACGTTGTATGATTTTCTCCGCCTAAAAGGAGATTGTTGATCAAGTGAAGTAACTCTTAAGTTGCGTACTCGGGGAGTAGAGTAGGGCGAAGAGGAGCTTCGTAGCCGAACCACTATAAATCATCATGTCCGGTTTGCGCTTTCTTTTACTTATCGCTTTACATTTATATTTGCATTGCGTCTATGTTTGTGTTCTATAATGTGTTGTGGTGACATGCTTAGTTTTATACTCTCTACTATTTAAATTGTTGTAGATCTATTAGAGACACTTATCATATTACGTCATACTTGATTGGTTGTTTGATACAAAAGATTTAAATTTTTAATAGAAAAGTATTCACCCCCTTCTACTATTCCACAGTTGGTATCAGGAGCCACGTCACTCTAATTTTCAAAACAAATAGTTTTTAAAATAAAGTACGGTTCATGTATCACATTTTCTATTGATGTGCGGTGATTGCAAACCGAAGTTTTACAATCCTCCTAGGCAGTGTACCAATCGTTGTAGTGTAGTATATGTAAGACTCGGGGGATTGATCGTTCTCTAGGAGAATAGTTTGTTTAGGTTCGAATCGAATGTCACTAAGGTCTAAGGATTGAGAGAAAATTATTTTTGTGTTTTTATATTTTTTAGTAAGCAAGTAAATCTCGGGTTTTGAAGGGGTTTGATTAAGCTAATAACTACTCCTAATTGCAAGAAATAAAATAAACTAGAAAATAATTATACAATGAGGTGTACTTACCTAGGATGCACTACTCTTTGCTAGCTATCCAATTCTACCTATTGCCCGTCACTCTTGTAATGCAATGTGTAAGTATCTAATAAATTAAACACCTAATTCGGAATCCACCCAAATGGCAAGGTATTATGAAGACTGTTGCGTAGATATCATCTAACCTAGCCGCGTTTCCCTAGGCGTCTTCGCGTTACAATTAAAAAGCTAGTTTTCTAGAGCCTAACGCGCACACCATTAACAAGAAGCAATATGAAACAAGAAATATAAACTATAATCAATTATACTCATTGAATCTATCACGCCTTAATTGGTGAATATAGAGGATCCACAACATCAATAAGAAAACAATAAGATATAATTAATCAATGACAAGTTTCATGCAATCCTAAATAAAAACTAGTTGAATTAGCCAAGCATACTTGAATAAGAACAATTAACAATAAGAATTGAAGACATAATCAAGATATAATCAATAATTCAAACCATCACAAGATGTTTATGGATGGAATAAAAAAAAGTTGGAAAAACACCTACCCAAACCCTGGAATCAGACCTAGGGTTGGGGGCATAGAAAAAAAAAGTTATGAGATTGTATTTATAGGAGAATATTAAGTCG
>BQNB010044749.1:0-44696 GCA_026074375.1 Tanacetum coccineum | reverse complement strand
CACTCTTTCATCTTTTGTTAATTAGCTTGTGTGGGTTAAAGTGCATTGAATTGATTATAGACACCAACCAAACTGTGCCAATCTCTCAAGCTAAAACCCCCCTTTTCCCGTTAGAATTAGGATTTAGACTAACATTGGTTTAACATAGGTTTAGAATAGAATAGAATTAACATAGATTAGATAACCAAGATATTAATTAAATTGATAGATTTAGCCTCGCTTCAAGTGTTCGACACCCTACTTACCACGAAACTACTACCGATCGGGTACACTACCCGTTAAAGTGTTGTTTTTTGTTTAGTTGGCAAAATATAAATTTAAAACTTGAATCATCTTAAATATACCATACAACGACAACACATCAAGTTTTTGGCGCCGTTTCCGGGGAGTGAAAATTAATCTTGATTTTTAACATTAGATTAGATCTAACCCTTAGGATTAGTGTAATTTAGATTAGTGTATATCTTGTATATTTTGTAAATTTGTATATAATGTATTTAATTGTTTTGCTTGTATATATTTGTGTGTTTAATTGTTTGCATATTTAATTGTTTTTCTTAAATACATTGTTCTAGTCGACAGTTGAATACGGCGTATCCACTTCCATCGGATACGGCGTATCCAGTTCTCTGTCCAATACAGAGTATTCATCTCAACATATTAATACGGCGTATCCACTTCCATTGGATACGGCGTATCGATTATCTGAAACAGAAGCTGAAATCTTGGTTTTAGTATTTAATTTTTCGTGCTAAATTTTTTTTATCTTTCTTTAGAGCAAATCCTACTAATAGTGTACTTATTAGAGCTAGTTGATTAAAGAAGGAATTACAAGAAGTCATGGCTGAACCAATTCTATCTGATAACTTAGAAAATGCTCCAACTGAATCAAATCTTTCTATCACCAGTAATGACATAAACATTGAACTCAGCAAGGAATTTTTGGTGGAATTAAGAATGAACATATATCATGGAACGTACAATGAAGACGTGGTGGATCACATTGTTAAGGTACTTAAAATGGTTGATTTGATTTACGTTCCTGGCGTGGATTCCCATCAACTGCGAATGAAAGTGTTTCCTCTCTCATTGGCCGATGATGCTAAAGAATGGTGGATTAGTGAGGAAATCACCACTTGGGAGGAACTTGTTGAAAAATTCTTCTGTAGATTCTATCCCGAATCATACGATGGAGAAGATGAAATGTTGGACGAAGGAGAAAACTAGGGGATTGATCCACTTGAATTCTTATCAAACATAAACACATCATTCAAATACCATAAGAAAGTGGATGGAAGGACTCAAAAGGTGATATTTCACGCTTGGATGAATGGAAATTGGAATAAGAGATATGTGGATAATAGTATTCCGAGTAATAATGAATTGAAGGAATCTAAATATGAAAACCCGCCCAACACTGCTACTGATTCATTCTTCAAGGCCTATGAAGCATGTGATATTAAAAAACAAAGTCAGACAAAGCGCAAATATAGCAATACATCCAATTCTATCAAAGAGCTACCTAACAAAAGAAAGTACAAAGCAGAAAAGTTTGAAGCAATCCAATACTCGCTTGGACCCAGTGAAGAATATATTGCTAGAAGAAGTTATGAATATGATATTTAAGAGATAAATGAAGATAATATGTCCAAAATCTATCAAGATATTTTTCATAAAAAGGACGAAGGATAAAAGGTGACGCGCACCAAATAATGAAGAGTAGCTAAAGAAAAGTATAACTTAAAGACTTCGCTATAAACAAAAGTGCTTCATGGGAGACAACCTAGAATGTTATTTAATTTTATTATCGAGTTTGTCTTCCTAAACATCAATACGGCGTATCCGCCCCATACCATACGGCGTATTGATTGTCTGGATGTTATCAGTCTTTATTTTATTGCACTTTAAAAACATTATTGTCAGATTTTGAATACCTTTCAATTGATGGATACTAATGTCTATAATATTCTCATAAACACCCCTACCATGCATCCCTTACTTTATTATACTCTAAATACCTTAAATCCTTATTCAAGTTTTCAAATTAATAACATAATTTTATAGGTCACTTCAGATCACTAATAAATACTAAATTGACCCAATTAGATTTCATAATTCAGCTCCTAATGTTCAATAAGTGTAAAAACTACGCATTTTTTAAAAAAATACTAATAGTCTAGCTTTTTAAAAAAATCAACATTGCAAAGAGTCCAGAAAATTGACCAGATTGGACCACTCAAGAGTTTAACTCGACCAGACCATTTAGACGCTTGGGAAAAATCTACAGAAAAATAATAATTTCATAGACATCATGAACTTGCTACTGTAGCAATTCCATCAATTAAAAAGACGTTTTTGATATGGTTTTTGACCTCACAATCACAACCCAGAATCTGCCCCTAAAACTCAGTTTTGACAACGAATCTTGTAAAATTATTTTGACTGACTTCCACTCACTTTTAATTCATGAAACCACTTGTGGTTGGAAAGTAGACTCTTGTAGTTAATTTTAGGCTTAAAAAATCAATAAAAGCTATCTGTATGACCGAGTTATGGCTCTCGCAAGATGACCTAAAATTCTGCCCAGATTTCAATTTCGAATTTACCATAATTAAACCTAATTAAACCCTCCCATACGCTAATCATCAACCCCAAAATGATTATTGATGATCATAACCTTTAATTTACAGATTATACATGAACCCTAAACCATCAATTTAAGTGTTACATGATTTTTAAAACAAATTTTAAAACATATGATGATTAATGATTATAAAAATTAAAACTAACACAATTTAACAAAGATCAACCTTGATTTCTATAGCTTGAAAGATCAACAATGGTGGCAAGGGTTTGGTGAGGGGTCGACACAGAGAAAAGAAAAATAAAACAACTGATTTATTTTTATATAAACTTTAATAGAATCCTAGTCCAACATGGGCTCTCTTTTCCTTTTTTAAACCGATCCAAAACAAACACCCTTTTTAATTTTTTTAATTTTTCATAAAAATTTCATTCTCCCCCCCACCTACATATAATTTTTTTATATATTTTTTTAATACAAAACTATGTACTACTTATTTACCTAAAATACATAACTTATAATAAAAACACTAATACTACTATATTACTATTTTCCCAAATTATTAGTTTACTTATTACTTCATAAAATAAATAATAAAATCTCAATACTAATTAGACTCAATCCGAAATAAGATTTATTCTTTCATGTAATATACCGACGATAAAATAATTAAAATCAACTATACTTTCAAAATCACCTATCCCCTCACCCCCCCCCCACACACAACTGAAATGACAAAATCATTCATTTTTTACTATACAAACATATAAATTAACACATATACCAATATCACAATAAATCACCAATGTAAACACCACCCAAAAATATGACAACGCAGCGGAATACCACTTGGGGTGCTACTTCATAATACACAGCGCTAGATACAAGAGAACGTACCTCTAAAATGTGTCCGTTTGTAAAACAATCTCTTTGATTTATGAATCCAAATAAATAGTTTGTCCATAATTGCAACCACCATGAAAAACTTTAATGTTAAAGACTCCAATGCACATCAAATAATCCCAAGCTTTTATTCACCTGAGAAAAACATTCTTAAAAGTGTCAACATTAAAGTTGTGAGTTTCATAGGTTTTCTGTAAATAAAAACGTTAGTGTCCAATAAATGAATCTGCCCACTTATCATTACAGTGTCATATATAAACCGATTAGTGAGAAATAAATATATATTAGTAGCAGTGGATTATGTATCAAAATGGGTCGAAGCTCAAGCACTTCTTACGAACGATGCTCGTGTTGTGATTAAGTTTTTAAGAAGGTTGTTTGCAAGATTTGTAGTTCCTAAGGCTTTAATTAGTGATCGGGGGACACGTTTTTGTAACTCCCAGTTAGAAAAAGCCTTGCAAAAATACAGAGTGACTCATAAATTATCTACTGCATATCACCCTCAAACCAACGGACAAACTAAAGTGACCAATAGAGCTATCAAATGTATTTTGGAAAGATCGGTTGGGTATAACCCGAAGAATTGGTCCGAAAAGCTTGACGATGCATTGTGGGCATGCAGAATCGCCTACAAAACACCTACTAGATGTAACCCCTTTAGGTTGGTTTATGGGAAAGCTTGTCACCTACCTATGGAGATCGAACATACAGCATATTAGGCACTAAAACAATGTAATATGGATCTCACAGCTGCAACAAAAATTCATTTTATGGAACTTAATGAATTAATGGAGTTAAAAGATGGAGCATACAAAAACACCCGCATCTACAAGGAGAGAACTAAGAAATGGCATGACTCTAGGCTCTAAGGAGATAAAAACTTTAAGGTGGGAGACAAGGTGTTGCTATTTAACTTTAGATTTAAGATGCATCTGGGTAAGCTCAAATCAAAGTGGTACGGTCCAAATGTGATAAAAATTGTGTATCTGTATGGGACCGTGGAAATCACCGATAAAAAAAATAAGTTTTAAAGTCAATGGACAAAGATTAAAGAAGTACTATGATGGAAATAACGATACGGATGAAAGAGAGGTCGTCGAATTCAGAGAAAATACGACATAAAGAAATTTGGAAGGAAAAAGTCTAACTTAAAGACTAGCTGAAACAAAAGTGCTTCCCAGGAGACAACCCAGATAGATATTTATTTTTATCGAGTATGTCTTCCCAGACATCAATACGGCGTATCCGCTCCATACCATATGGTATCAGTCCTTTATTTTTATGCACTTTAAAACATTATTGTTAGTTCTGTCTATATGGCGTATTCATGCACATGATACGGCGTATTTGGCAGACTGACCCGTATTAATACTTTTTACATGTTTCTCTATACGGTGTATTCCAGTTTATGGATACGGCGTATTGGTCTCATGTTTAGTTTATTGTTAATATTAATTGCACAGGACCTCGCTGGAAAGAAATCGACAAAGTTGGTGAAGTATCAATCATCTGGAATCCTGTGTGTTTTGTAGTCATGCTGGTATCCAGACACATTTACAACACACATCTTTGCTCATAAACTTAACTTGGAAAATCTACCTATCAAAATATCAAGGAAGTTTCTCATTATAATTATTTTAATTTCATGTTTTTAATGTTTTATCTATACAACGAGGACGTTGTATAATTCAAGTGGGGGGATGGGAATTAGAATGCATACTTGTAATATTTTTCACATTAAAATGCTTAAATTATGCTCAAATTAAAAAAAATTCAAGCATAGTTTTATGAAATTACTTGTTACATAACCCGCACACAACAACCCTTATTAGTTATTGTGAGGATTTAACCTTATCCGTTTCCAAATGTTTACCCAAATTTCATAAAAATATAAGTGTGCCAGTGAGGTTGTAGACTTTAGAACTTGGCTTGGTATATCTATTCGAGATCACAGTGATGAGTATTATGGATTTAGATGGAGTAACTTGTTTAAATTGGTAAATTTCTAGGATTACACCCAAAAAGCCTTTATATGTTATTTTATTAACTAACTACATTGGTTAGTTAAATCTCATATAAACCCTTTGTTTACTCTCATTATAAGAGTAAGATCCCTTAGAAAAACCTATAGAGTCAATCCTTTAGGAATAACACAACTGTTTGTTTCGTTACACCTTTACACCTTAGCATCCCTGTTAAATTAAGTCCATTTATCAGTTGCTAGTTGCTTAAAGTGTAAAGTATGTATTTCCCGAGTCTTGTGACATTTTCTATCTTTGGTACGGTTGGGAAGAAAATTGCACATTGCAAATGGGAATGTATAAAGTAGTCAAAACTTATGTATTTTTACTACCATCATAATTATTGGTACGTCCGAAGAATGAAGAATTATCGAAGGAATTATCCAGAGTTATTATGATCGTGAAGATGGTGAAATTACACCGAGTTTCGTAGTTATGTATTGAAAAAACTAAAAAAATTTGAAAAATCGCAACAAAAAAGGAGGAAAGTTTAAAGATAATCATTTCGCAAAAGCTTAAACCAAAGGGATTATATGAAGGATCGATTATTCGTTGGCACGTATTATAAGTCAACGATGTAAAGTTTTGTATAAAGTGGTAGATATTGCCACTTGTCTTGTAAAAGTATGTAAAGTATGGGATGATTAGGAAGTTGACCGTTATGGGAACGCCAACTTAGGTTGTTGTTTTTTATCTATGATCAAGACGTTCGTGTAAATAGTTGTGTCTTTTTCATGGTAACAGACAGGAAAAAGTGTCTAGCAACTTGTACATCTGTTTGGACTTAGTCTATTTGCTTCGTAATTTTAATTTAACAACAATTTATTTCCCTTTCCTAATCATTAACCTTGAGTTTTACTCGAACGAGGATGTGATCGAGTCATGCATGTCTATTCCGTCGTTACGGCCATGTATGCGTGATTCAGCTGCCTTGTTGGTTTATTACTTTTGGTGAAAGTTAAAAGATCCATACCCTATATAATTCTTCATCTTAACCTTTGGTTAAACTCGAAATGAGGATGTGATCGAACACACATGTCTATTCTGTCGTTACGACCATGTATGTGTGATTCAGCTGCCTTGTTGGTGTGGTACTTTTGGTGAAATATTTTTAGAATGATCAACCCTAAGCCTTATAATAAAAAACCATTTTACCTTTATAAAATTGTTACTCCTTAGCTCTAGTGGTGGAGATGTGTATCCTTGCTAAGCCTATGATAGAATACTCATCACGACCAAGCAATTGAGTGAATTATTTACATGTTACCACATAGATTAGTTGAGGGATTTGAGTGTTTTCATCTTCCTATTTCGTGAGATGTCTGGTTGTGTACTTATAATAGATCGAATAAATGCTTAAACGGAAAAATCCTTACGGATACATTTTCATAAACTTCTAAAGGCTACTTGAGGACAAGTAGGATTTAAGTGGGGGGATATTTGATGACATCAAATAACGTCACTTTTATAGCATCATTTATCCCATGTAAATAACCCATTTTGAATAATTATAGCAAAGATTTGTTACTTAATCGTTTGTACTTGAGAATTGCAGTAATTATGGAGTACTTGATGAAGATTAGCTAAAAGGCACGCATTCTGGATCTTAAACGAAGAAATATGAAGAAACTAATTCTGACATCCTATATGCCGTATCCATCAAGGAAGAGACGGCGTATATGTGCCTGTACTTCACTAAAGACGGCGAAGGAATGATAATCAATACGCCGTATCTAGAGAAGATCCATACGACGTATTCAAATTAAAGTAATAAAAATATTCAGGAAGATATTGAATGTGGTCCCTACTCCAAGAAACCCCCGATACGCCGTATTGACCTCAGTCAATACGCCGTATCGACCAAATTCCAGACCTTATAAATAGAAAACCTAAAAACAAGTTTTCAGTGTGCTAAATCATATTTTTGATACCTTAACCATAAAAGTCGATTTTTAAAAGAGAACAAGACCAGAAGAGGTCGAGCATATTAATTAATTCCATAGGAAACAACTTGTAATCTCCTATACTCTTGTAATCGTTCAGTTTTTGGTATCATTCGTTAACTCGGTTAGTTTACCTTGGCTAAATTATTACTCTTGTATTGATTATGATGTTTGAAGGCTAATACCTTCGGGTATTAGCCATTATTATAAAGATTTGAATGTTTGGTTTTGTTTATATCGATTTCTTAATTTATCGTTGATTGCTTGTTTATGTTTATCAGTTTATACTTGTTTACGTGCTTTTATATGCGACCTATCATTCAACTGGATCTAGTGATATGAACCAAGTAATCTAGATGCCGGGATGGCTATACATATAATAATTTATACATCTAGACCAATAGGATCACGAATAATGACCTATCTTTGCCTTTAGATTGTGAGCTTAGTTGGACTGGCAGGTGACCCTTGGGATCAACGAGTACGTTCTCAATTAATTGGTAAAGACTTGGCTAGTGGACTATTAGTGTATGAATTGCCGTTAAGAAGTAAGTGGGTAAAGTCTCTATGAGCTAGGGTTTAACAAGATCACCATTGCTTTAACCCCTAAGATATATTATAATAAGCAAATAAGGATGCTTTATGCGGATGCGTTTAATTGTGATAGAATTCTACGTGTCTAGGTCTTAGGAAGAAGTAACTCCTAAGTCTTAAGAATGGTATGCCGCCTCGAGATAAGTAATCATTACACTAAATAAACAAACCAACGTTATGATTGGATTAATAATGGTTAATACAGTTTTCTTATATTTGGCTACACCGCTCTTTTATCTTCTGTTAATTTGCTTGCGTGTGTTTTAGTGTCTTGAATTGATTTTAGTCACCACTAAACCCGTGCCAGTCTCTCAGGCTGAAAACCCCCTTATCCATTAGATTTAGGAATTAATATAGGTTTAGCATAGGTTTAGCATATATTAGACTAACTTAGATTAGAAAAACCAAATTATTAATAAATTAAAAGTGTTCCTCGCTCTTAGTGATCGACACCCTACTTACCACGAATCTTCCATCGACCGGGTACACTGCCCGTTAAAGTGTTGTTTTTTATTAAGTCGGCAAAATATAAATTTAAAACTTGAATCATAATTTACAACCACACAACGACACATCACTTGTTAAGTGATAAATTGTTTAGTAAATTAAATGTGATTATAAAAGTAGAAATATTGATTAGTGATTTTTGGATTACTTAGATTAGTGGTTTGGTTATTCGAGCGGGCAAAAGCCGTAAGAATAATTAGGCATTAATTTAGTAATCTATATCTTGACAAAAATTATTTTCAATAAAAACCAACGTTGTGAGAAGATAATTTATTTGAAAGGTATTGATTCATCAATAAGGACTCAATCATATATTTAATTCACACTTAAGAATCTAAACATTTCACTTAGCAAGCATATATATATATATATATATATATATATCTTGGTTTAATTGCTTAGCTTATTATTTAGTATAATCTAGTTTATTGTTATTATATACTTAGTTTAAAATCAAAATCAATAAAATTAAAAGATAATCAAGCATTTAAAATTAGATTACGTGAGATTTAAATTCATCTTTCGTTAGGACATGACATCCGGAATATTAACTATTACTTATCCTTAAGTAATTTTTTCATCCAACGGGACATACTTATATACTATTACTCGAATCGATTCATTCGAATCAATGAGTGATGAGGTGTCATTTTATGCACTTTTTTGAGGTCATTTAACCCCTTAAATCATATAAATATCTCCAAGATATGTACTTGATCATTTCTTTTTGTGTTTTTAGCACTTGTATGGCTTTTGGAGGAAATACACATGACTTGGGCTCATTTGGAGAAGAAACCGACAAGATTACAAACTCTACATTCAAGTCGAAGAAGATTATTGCTCACATTGCATGAAGACGGCGTTAGAATTACTTGTGACGCCGTCTGGATTTCAAGGGGATGGCGTCAGACTTATTTGCGACGGCGTCAGGATTGTAGCCGACTTAATGAAACCCTAGAAGGCTCAGTGAAGCGACGGCTTCAGGAATTTGGTGACGCCGTCAGAAATATTTTCTTATAAATACAAACTCAATTTTAGGGTTTTAGATTTACAAAAAAGGTAAAGTCATAGAGGAACGAATTGTAGCAGATTTTGGGAGTATTTTAGGGTTCCCCAACCCTCTTGTATCATCCCTACTTGCATGATTTAACATAGTAAAGTTCTTCTATCCATTAATCTTTCAATATGTCTATGTGTTGTTTAATTAATTGTTCTTCACATATCATTAACATGCTTGGCTAGATCTATTAGTATTTGCTTATGATTGCATGTGAATTAGTATGTAGATCTTGATAATATTACTTCTTGTTGATGTGTGTGCATGTTAGGCTCTAAAACACTAGCTACTTAATTGCCTGCGACGATGCCTAGAGTAACACGATTGTGTATAAAGGATTCCATCGGTAACAGTCTTCAAACTACCTTACCCATCTATGGATGATCACCTTTTACGTATTTTAATGCGTGTAATGTACTCTTAGGGGCCTTATAATAGTCTTTATACTACCTTACTTGTGCGTTGACTTAACAGAATATTACGTAGACGGCGTTTTCGTGTAATTCATCATGAATAGGGAAATACTTACACATAACATCATAAGTGTAACAAAGCAATAGAGTTAAGAGAAGCATACTAAGGATCATGCATGATTAAGTAAATACTTTTCATTTATCATACGAGTTTCCACCAATTAGTTTAGTTTAATTAGTTTAATTAGTTAATTAGTTAAAATTAACCACCTTCAAAACTGAGATTTACTTGCTTGTATAAAAATACAAAAATATTTTTCTTTCAAGCCTCTAGACCTTAGTTATATTTAGTTTGATCCTTCCTAACCTATTCTCCAAGAGAACGATAACAACCCTTGAGTTTTGCCTATACTACACTGCCTAGGGAGTTGTAAAACTTAGTGCGTTTACAACGACCGCATCAAAGTTTTTGGCGTTGTTGTCGGGAATAGTTAGGTCTCGAATTTTATTTAGTTTAGGTCTACTCGCTTGATTCCTATCATGTGAGATTTTATTTTATCATCAATTAGCTTTCTTGTAGTCTATCTTTTCTTCGTGTAATTATTCATAATTTGTTCTCAAGTAACCAAGTCTTCACAATGGAAAACACTAACCCGCCTACATCACCCGATCCATCAACCTTGCTAGTGATAGAAAAGATCTTTAAGCTTAACTCACTCCTCGAGTCATTGAATTTAGTTCAATCATCATCAGTCTCAAACATCGTTTGTAAGAAGGAAAAAGATAGCGATGTAATGCTTATAGAATTAATAAAAAGATATGATGATTCTAATGAAGAAGAATTAGAGGAAAATGATAATTTACCGAATTATGGTATCCATCTTTGATACCTAAGATAGTTTTACCTTTAGCTTGCTAAAGTTAAGGAATGAGCAATCATGTATGTTGCGTTCATGGATTTGTCCGTGCATATGTGGTTTGTCGCTTTTTTAGAGCATTGGTATCGGTTAAAATTATATGAGAGTGTACCAGTAGTATATTAAATTCTAGAACTTGCTTTAGTGATGCATCCCGAGACCATAAGTAAGATTGCATTCGTGTGATTAGGATTTTCTAAATGATAAGAGGCACTAGTATTAACCCTTGTTTAAACCTGTATATGTTATCATGGTCACCTCAATCATATAACTATCCCCACACCCTTGCTTCACACTCATTTTTAGTGCAAGATACCCCTAGTACAACCCTCCGAGCCTATCCTTTTCACGGTTCTCGTAATTTTCTGGTGGATTTCGGATTATTAATAAAGAGCATTGTTTAAACCCCAAACCAATTATTACACCCAAATCGCCTTAGCCTTCCTTGTATGTACTCGCTTTTAGTACATTATTGTTTAACCCTAGTTAATTATTTGAGTACATGGTTGCTAAGTCGTTATCCTTGTATGTATAATTTTGGACGATTAGGATTCATGGTAGTATTTATTTTGCGAAAGAATGAGGAAGAAAAGTTAAGTCAACGAGGAAGAAAAGTTAAGTCATTACCCCCATATTTGTTTGATAGTCTCCATGTTTAGTTTGATTTATCTCAATTTGGGTCATTAGATTAATTTTATGTCATTGAGTATTAAAAAAACTTAAGTGTAAGGGTGTATTTATAAACTCTAAGTCATGTATTATCATGTTTAAGCAAATGGCGGGGCAAAAGTGTACAAAAAAAATGAAAAAAATGAAAAAAATTGAAAAAAGTAAAATAATGTACACGCTACCATTTTGCTTATGTTTATGTTTATCATAGAGTCAAGAAAAGAAAAAAAAATTTGATGTAGAGTAATGTATTTCTTTGTCCGAGAGTGGTCGTGTCTTTGGCTTAGCAACCCAATCAGCGTGTACTCTTATAGATAATTAACTCACCACTTTACCCCAAATTCACCTAATAAGTCACCCCCAAATATATCTCATCCGTTTCCGTTTCCAATATTTTTATCTTACACCTACACCCTACAACCCTTAAAGACCTCTTTGATAGTAATTCCTAGGTGCTTACGCCTTAACGGTGGAGGTTTGACCCTTTATCAAGCATATGGTAATTTATATGCTATGATAGGTAATGAGTGTTAAATTTCTCGTTTCCCATATTGTTATAATTCATTATACAACCGAGAGAAAGAGAGAATCCAAACACTTATTGTGAGGTGCTAGTGTACAATTTCCGTGCTTTTAACTAAGAGGTCTAATTGGTTGTGCCATAAACATCTTTAAAGAGTAGGTTAAATGCCCCCGATATTGCTATTGTCTAGGTAGAAAAGCTCATTTGCTTAGGGATAAGCATATCCTAAGTGTAGGGGTATTTTATGAGGTGTCATTTTATGCACTTTTTCGGGGTCATTTAACCCCTTAAATCATACAAATATCTCCAAAATACGTACTTAATCATTTCTTTTTGTGTTTTTAGCACTTGGATGGCTTTTGGAGTGTTAGAAATATGAAAAAGTGTCAGTCACTACCAATATAGTCAGTCATAGCTCGTAGTAAGTTGTTAAGTTAAGATAATAAGCTAACCGGGCCAAAGGCCCATGGACAAGCCCACTAATGGTCCATGGCCGGCCTTGGTTGGGATATATAAACCCTCTCCATAGCTTGGAGAGGGTGTTGGTTTTTCATTTGTCATATTTTCACTAAGCTAAGATTACATGTTTTCTTTCTCTCTCTAAGTTTTCATCCAACCACATATTTCTCTCTCTAAAACTCTAAGTAATCATTCCATACTTGTGATAAGATTATTCTACAATTGGTATCAAGAGCATGGGGTGTTTGTGTAGGTTATGTGTGTGTTTCTTCTACTCGTTCTAGGCGTAGTTTGGTTTGAAATCTTTCAAAAAAAATTCACTTTTTGAGGGTTTTAAAAACCATAAAGATCATAACTTTGTTACTTATTTATCTTAGTTTAGGCTAGAAGTACAATAAAATCTTTCAAAAACCATAAAAAAATATCATCTTTTTGAGTATTTTTGGTTAAAAAGAGGGTTTTGTACCAAGAATCTTGATTTCAAATTTTTCGTGTCAAAAATGTTAAAGTTTATGTTTTTAAGGTTCTAATAGTCTTAGATAGTTAAGTTGTACAAGAAAAATCGGGTAAAAACGTCAAAAAGTGAGTCTTTTAAAGATTTTTGATTTTTGAGTTTCGTAGTGTATTGGGCGATCTATACGTGCATTTGTTCAGGTGATCTATACGCGTGTATAAGTTAGGCGATCTATATGCATGTATAAGTAAGGCGATTTATATGTTTGTTTATACAGGCGATTTATACGTTTGTTTATATGGGCGATCTATACGTTACTTTACTACAGGCGATTTATACATCCTTAATTTACACAGGCGATTTATACGTGTGGGTTTTTAACAGGCGATTTATACCTTACATTTTAAACAAGCGATTTATACATCCTCTTTTACAAAGGCGATTTATACATTCCTTTATAGAGGTGATTTATACATTTTGCTTGAGTGATTTATACGCTTGACTAAGGAGAACTATACACGTTTGTTAAGTGAATTATACGGTTGTTCTTTGATTTGTAAAATCCCATGAAGATTCGATTTCTTGGTTTTATCAAGAATTGTAAAATCCCGTGTATTCTAAAAGACTCAAAATTCATTAATCAAAACTAACTTTAACACAAAAAACCTTTAATCATTGTCCGATCACATTAAAATGGATCTAATGATTTCACTTTGTCAAAAGAATACTATTGTTGAGTACATGATACTCTCCAGTGCTGACAATCATCCACCCATGTTGGACAAAGACCTGTATGATTCTTAGAAAAGTAGAATGGAATTATACATGCAAAATAGAGAACACGGAAGAATGATACTTGAATCAGTTGAACATGGTCCTCTTATTTGGCCTACAGTTGAAGAGAACGGTGTGATCAGAACAAAGAAATATGCTGAATTATCTGCTGCTGAGAAAATTCAAGCTGATTGTGATATGAAAGCTACGATCGTTTTTTGTGTGTGGGATCGTAGGATCGTACGATCCTACGATCATGATCGCGATTTTGACAACCTTGATCAATCCTAAGCCTTACAACAAAAACCTATTTTACCTTTATAAACTTGTTACTCCTTAGCACTCAGGGTGGAGATGTGTATCCTTGTCAAGCCTATGATAGAATACTCGTTACGACTAAGCAATTGAGAGAATTAGTTACATGTTACCACATAGATTAGTTGAGTGATTTGAGTGTTTTCATCTTCCTATTTTGTGAGGGTGTGTTTGTTGTGTACTTGTATAGATCAAATAATTGCTTAAACGGAATCTTAGGGATACTTTGTATAAACTTCTAAGGCTTACTTGAGGAGAAGTAGGAATTCAAGTAGGGGGGATATTTAATGACATCAAATAACGTCTATTTTATAGCATCACTTACCCCATGTAATTAACCCATTTTGTATAATTATTGCAAAGAATTGTTACTTAATCGTTTGTATTTGAGAATTGCAATAATTATGGAGTACTTTGTGAAGATTAACTAAAAGGCACGCATTCTAGAGCTTAAACGAAGATATTTGAAGATTACTATTCTGACAACCAATACGCCGTATCCATCAAGGAAGATACGGAGTATATGTACCTGCACTCACCAAAGACCACGAAGGATACAAGATCCAATATGTCGTATCCAGGAAAGTCAATACGCCGTATTCAATCTATATGGGAATAAAATATTCTGGAAGATATCAAACATGGTTCCTACTCCAAGAAACCCCCAATACGAGGTATCCAACACATTGGATACGCCGTATCGAAACCGACTTCAGACCTTATAAATAGAAAACTCAAAAACGAGTTTTAAGTGTGCTAAATCATATTCTCGATACCTAAACCATAAAAGTTGATTTTCAGAGGAGAAAAAGAGCAGAAATGAGGCTCGAGCAACGTGATTCTAAAAAATACTAAACGACTTTTAAAAATTCTGAAAATTTTACCTAAAATACTAGATACTATATACTACCTACGAAAAATAAGAAACTAAAACTTGGCTTATAAATAAGCCCGAAAATAAGCTGTAAACAGCTTATGGCTTAAAAGAGGAAAATGTGGTTAAATACCTAAGCCCTTGGGACACTAACGTAAAAGTCCCAAGGGCGCAGCGGTAAGTGTGTGTATAAAAGAGGGGATGTATCGAGGGTAGAGACCCGGGTTCGAGTCTTGCTCACCCGGGTCACCCCTTGTCTTCCCCTTTTTTTTTTGAAAAACTTTGTGAACCAAAGTTGTTAAGCTTATTGAGCTTAACAACTTTCAAAACTACAACTTTTTCTAAAAAGCTAAGAATAAGCTTAAAAAGAGCTTTTTAAAACGACAGAAGCTGAAATGAGCTTAAAGGCTTAAAAAGCTAAGTCCTTTGGACTTTTTGAGAAAACAAGCTAAAGTCTAAACTGATAAGCCAAAAGGCATTATCCTACCCATCTTAAATAAGCACTAAAAAGCTAAATGGTGACAACTAAATAAGCTGAAAAAGGGCTTAAGCTTAGACAGCAGCTTAACAAAGCTAAACAGCTTAAAATGGCTAAGTCTTTGGCTTTTTGGACACTTAAGCTAAAACTAGGACTAAAAAGCTAAAAGGATTGACTACCCTACCCTAAATAAGCACTGAAAACTAAAATGCAATAACTAAATAAGCTCAAAAAGGGCTTAACTACACAAACACTTAAAATTAGCTAAAGGCTAAGAATGGCTTAACTGTTAACAAAATAAGCAAAGGAAGTGGGCAAATAAGCATCATAACTTAACACTCAAACAAAATAAGCTATTAGGGACACAATTGAGCAAGTTAGATAAGCTCAATAAGCTAAAATTTGGCTTATGCACTCAACAGTACTAACCTTGGGAGTTAGTACTGTTGGTGAAAAATTTAAGCTAGAGTCACACTTTAGGCTCAAAAATAAGCAACAAGAAGAGCTTTTTAAGGACTGAAACAAAGAGGGCTTATCAAAGAGCTTATGGGCTCTTAAGAAAAGCCAAAAGCTTGGGCTTAAGTTCACTAAAAAGCTAAAAAAGACTGCTGAAAAATGGGCCCCTAGCACCAGGGCAAAACTAAGCTAAAACAAGGGCTTAATTTGACAGCTTAAAATAAGCTGTCAAATAAGCTCAAATTTAAAAGATAAGTTAAAACAGCTAAAGAACACCAAGGAAAGAACTTGTGCACAAATTTTAAGCTTCTAAAACACTAAGAATCCTGCTGATTTTAGAGAATGAAAAAGGGCTTTTAGCTTTTATAAAAATGACACTTGAAATTTTGGCAGGTTTGACTCACCAAGTCAAAAGACTCAAAGGACTTTGTGTGCTTGTTTTAAACACACCAATGCCACTCTTTTTAAACTACAACTCAAGTATACAATGGCTTATCCAAATAAGCCATTGTATCCTTTTTTAAAAAGCCAACAGTTTCAAAGCACTTATAAAAACTTGAAAAACAGGTTTTGACTTAAAAAAACTTTAGCAAATCAAACTTAAATAAGCTCAAATACTTAAGCTAAAACTAACTTTGTGACCACAACCCATACCAAACTGTTTTGACCCGTTTTTACACTTAACCCAAACACCCCTTTAATTTCTAAAAATGAATTTTAAACTATAAAAGCTGAAGTAAACTAAACTTTTTAAAAGACTAACACTACTTAAGCAATATTAAACAATAAAAAGGTAAAAAGCAAAACAAATAAGCACTTTTAAAGGATTGATAAGCTAGAACAGTTCTAATCTATTTTAGACAGATTTTCATCAAGTTGCATGAAAATGAAATGAAAAGCACTAAAAGGCATGCTTAGGCATAAATGAACACAAATGAGCACAATAGAACATTAATAAGCTAAAAATAAGCCAATAAGCAATTGCTACAGTAACTTTTTAAGCAAAATTTAAAGAGAATTGTACCTTTAACCCTTGCTCAAAACAGGGTTTTTGAAACCTAATAAGCTCTAAAATCCTACCCACAGCTTATAAATAAGCTTAAACTAGGCAAACCCAATGAGCCATCCCAAATTGCTCATTCATCCACACTTGCTTAATCCAACAGTAACTTTGTCCCTTTTAATTTTCCTTAAAGTTTTCAAAAACAGGTTATAAAATGGCTTATGTTGAGAGCTTAAAGGTTAAAGAGACAATTGTAACTTAGAACACACATGTAAGAGTAACTGAATTTTCATTAAAAAGTGAAGTACAAGTACATAAAAGACTAAACTGAAAACTTAATACACTAAAAAAAACTTTTTAAAACTAAGAACTACACACTTGCCACAAGGGGCTTACAAAGTCTTATATAGTAGAAAAAAACGAGCTAGGGTTCCTTCTTGGTCTTCTTGTCTTCTTGCAAGTGTGTTTCTTTGTAGACACACAAACGAAGTGTGTTTGTTGTGAGAGTGCAAAGAACAAACAATCCTGGCCCTCCATTTTTCTTGGCCCCCAAGTCGAAGTATATTAACCTTTGATGATCTTGGTGGATTTATGGATTGCCAACATGGCAAACCCATGTGGGGGGTGGGGTTATGGGATTGTGAAGTTTTTGGAGTATGTGGGAAGTCAAACGAGGAGGAAAATGACAGTTTGTGGGGTTGGGGAGTTTTGGCGGGAACAAACGAAGGAGATGTACAGTAATTCGAATGTTGGGGTGAGGGTTTGTGGGTTTGGCAACTTTGGTCCTCCAAAGTGTTAAGGGTTGTTGCACCACACGTCCTTGTGGTGTTAAAAGGTTTGAGGACTTGGCAAATTAACCCCCTGAAAGTTATATATAGAGTTGCACCACAAGTCCTTGTTAGATGTGGTTTTGGGGACTTGGCAGTTTTGCTCCTCGTGGTTTAACTTTCCCAAATTGGCAGTTTTAAACCTTCTCTTTATTTCCTTCTTTTTCTTCTTTAAAACAAGATTGCCAATTTGGCAATTTTAGCCCCTTAACTTGTTTTTCTTCTTTTCCCTCTTTAAATAAGTTTAGGATTTGGCAATTTAAGTCCCTAAACTTATTTTTCTTCACTTGTTGACTTCTGGATTTGTCGGGGTTGACTTGGGTTGACTTTTTCAGGCTTTTTGTTTGACTGGACTTTGTCTTTTCCACGCTTTTCCATTCCGTGTCCGGTTTTGTCGTTTTGGCTTCGTTTTTCGTCCTTTTCTTAGATATCCGTTCCTGCACAACACAATTAGCAAAACAAGCATATATTTGGCATTTTAAGTCCGTTTTTGGTTATTTTAGCTCGTTTTTAAAGGTAAAAGGTATGTGTAATTAAACACATACCAAAATCCCCCATACTAAGGTATTGCCGTGTCCTCACGCAATGGAGTCGAATACTTAATTACGGCGCTTATTCATCATCTTGGATACAGCGTTTATAATTTTTTCAAACCCAATACAGACGTTTTCGTGCTAAACATCCATACGGTGTATTCAGTTCACTGAATACGGCGTGTTAGGCTATTTGACCGTTTTCTTTCCTAGTGAATTTATTACAGGTTATAATAGACGAACACCACATAACTATGCAAGAATACATCAGGCTTGAGGAAGAAAAAGCTCGTAGGCGTGGTAAGGTGTATAACTGGGAGACTGCTACGTATGGTAAGATCTGGTATGATAAGACTTACACGACCTCAGGATCTGTTTGAATGTTTTCCTGCTAAGTCTTTATGGAACATTACATATGAGCCCCCCCCACCACACAGTAACAACTAACCAATTTAAGCCACAAATCGCGCTCATGTGAACCCACGGTATGTCCTTTAACGATAATAAAATTAGACTTAGAATATCGTTTGCGACTAATCGGACGATGATAGATTACACGTGGTAATTATATGACAAAATTCATTTTCTATATAAAATATTTTCTGTCGATAGATTAACAAACAGATTCTTTGGAATAATGTCAATGACAAGTCAATATGCATTCGTTTCCATCACCCGAGCCTACGGTCAGTTATTTTTATGATTTAGACTACTTTAAAGATTTTGAGAAAGAATTTCTAGCCATTGTTTACAATGATGCTCTGACGTCTAAATTAGATTTCTTAACTGAACCTACTGTAAGTCCTCAACATATCGATGAATTTAATTTGACAGATGAAACATCATTGTCCGAATGTAATGAAGAGGAACAAAACGTTTTATACTTTAATGATCTATTTTCTTTTAACGTAATTTATCTCGATAATTCAAAATCAGATAAGGATAATAATGATGATAAAATCGATATTAAACAGTCTTCGGGGGGTAGTGTAATAAATCCCGATGATGGTGCCTATGCACATGGGTAAAATAAGCTTTTGGAAACAAGTCATGATACTCCAATAAATTTTTCAAAATTGAAACTTTTGTCAAGGAATTAAATGTTAATATCATGGCTTGAAATTATCTTAACAACGGGATGCCAATAAATCTTATCAAGAATTTATATGTGCTGTTTGGCATCCCGTTCAATCCCAATTTTTTTTATAAGGTTGGGATTAAATTGAGGCAAGTCTAACTTAAAGACTTTTCTGTAAACAAAAGTGCTTGCCGGGTGACAACTCGGGATGTATTTTCAATTTTTTATCAAGTCTGTCTTTCCAGACTGTCTATACGGCGTATCCAAACCCCATGGATACGGCGTATTGACCTTTTGGACGTTATCCAGCCTTTATTTTCAGCACAGTCTATACGACATATTCATTAAATGAATACAACCTACATGTATGAATACGGCGTATCCTGGGGAACGGATATGGCGTATTGACTTCCTGTACAGTTTTAGGTTTTTATCTCGAGTCTAACCAGCGAATACACGAAGAAACAAATTGAATTTGTTTTCTTATATCTTGCACAGGACCTTACTGAAAAGAAAACGACGACGTTAGTGGAGTATTTTCTGGAATTTAATGTGTGTTGCTAGGATTAAATCTTGCACTAACAACACACATTCTTGCTCATAAACTCAACTTGGAGAATCTACCGAGCAAAATATCAGGGGAGTTTCTCATTCTAATTCTTTTAATTCTCGTTTTTAACATTTTATCTATACAACGAGGACGTTGTATAATTCAAGTGGGAGGATGGGAATTAGAATGTATACTTGTCCTATTTTTCACATAAAATGCTTAAATTATGCTCAAATTTAAAAAAAATTCAAGCATACTTTTGTGAAATTACTTGTTACATAACCTGCACACAATAACCCTTATTAGATATTGTGAGGATTTAACCTTATCCGTTTCTAAATGTTTACCTAAATTTCACAAAATATGAGTGTACCGGTGATGTTGTAGACTTTAGAACTTGGCTTGGTATATCTATTCGAGACCACAATAATGAGTACTATGGATTTAGATGGAGTAACTTGTTTAAATTGGTAAATTTCTAGGATTACACCCAAAAAGCCTTTATATGTTGTTTTATTAACTAACTACAATGGTTAGTTAAATTCCCGTATACACCCTTTGTTTACTCTCATCTTAAGAGTAAGATACCCCTAGAAAAACCAATTGAGCCAATCCTTTAGAAATAACACCAACTGTTTGTTTCGTTACACCTTTACACCTTAGCCTACCCTGTTAAATTAAGTCCATTTATCAGTTGCTAGTTGTTTAAAGTATAAAGTATGTATTTCCCGAGTCTTGTGTCAATTTTCTATCTTTGGTACGGTTGGGAGGAAAATTACACATTGCAAATGAGAATGTATATAGTAGTCAAAACTCATGTGTTTTTACTACCTACACAATTATTGGTACGTCCGAAGAATGAAGAATTATCGAAGGAATTATCTGGAGTTATTATGATCGTGAAGATGGTGAAATTACACCGAGTTTCGTAGTTAGCATAAAAAAATGAAAAAAATTAGAAAAATCGCAACAAAAAAGGAGGAAAATTCGAAGATAATCGTTTCGCAAAAGCTTAAACTGATGGAATTATATCAAGGATCGATTATTCGTTGATACATCTTATAAGTCAACGATGTAAAGTTTTGTATAAAGTGGTAGATATCGCCACTTGTCTTGTAAAAATATGTAAAGTATGGGATGACTGGGAAGTTGACCGTTACGGGAACACCAACTTAGGTTGTTGTTTTTGATCTATGATCAAGACGTTTGTAAATAGTTGTGTCTTTTTCATGGTGACGGTCGGGAAAAAGTGTCTAGCAACTTGTTCCTTATTTGTTTTGAAATTAGTCTATTTGTTTCGTAATTTTTATTTAACAACTATTTATTTCCCTTTCCTAATCATTAACAATAGGTTTTACGCGAATAAGGATGTGATCGAACATGCATGTCTATTCCGTCGTTACGGCCATGTATGCATGATTCAGCTGCCTTGGTCTAGTTCATGTCGTAAGGTAATGGTTATGTGAGTTGTTTAAGAAGTTGCATGTAAAATGGGTCAAAACGGGTGTTTGGCAAACCCCGTAAAGTATATGGTTCGAGTCACTTAGACCGTAAAGGTTTATGAAAATGATGTAATATGTTATATTAATGATTTCTAGAAGTTTTGGTGTTATGTCGAGTTATAGAAGTCATTTTCTAGAAAAATGTGTAAAATGTATTTTTGGGTAGTACCTGATATAGGGGCAAAAAGCCATACGCTTTTAAGCATACGGGTGTATGCCTGTCATAGAAGATTATGACCAAAATGTAAATCCATATGCTTCCGAGCATACGGGCGTATGCCTGCTGCAGAACCTTCTGAGTAAACCATACGGCTGTATGCCCAGAAGCATAAAGCCGTATGGTACCTTTTTTTTGATTTTTTTGATTTTTATTTCTTTCGTATAAAATGAACCGTAAAGAGTTAGAAGTCGTGCTTTATACCGTTGTAAAGGTATTTGAGTCTATTTTATGTTAGTGATACCTTCAAGGGCTGAATGGTAATGTATTTTGGGCAGCTTATTAAAAAGGGACATAAGGTCATTTCCGGTTCAATAGCTTCGAGAAAGTTTTTTAATTTTTGGTCAATTTTTGGAGTTGGGAATAGGGCGATTCATCTCAACTAAAAATTGAGTGCGTAGCAAGGGTGGTAGGGGTAAGTTATATGAAAAATTTACCCAAGGTTGACCATCATAAGAAAAAAAAAATACAGTATTTAAAAACAAAGGTTTATCTTAGTGCCTCTTATCACGACTATATCTTAATCACACGAATGTGATCTCACTAGCGGTCTTGGGATGCATCACTAAACAAGTTCTAGAATTTAACATACTATCGGTACACTCTTATAATCCTAACCGATACCAATGCTCCAGAAAAAGAGACAAGACCACACATGCTCGATCAAATCCATAAATGAGACACATGTGATTGCTCATTCCTTAACTCGAGCAAGCTAAAGATTAAAATTATCTAAGCACCAAAGATGGGTGCTTAATTGCTAAAGATCTAAAGGCGAACCTCACATTTTTAGGGTAGAATTTTTGAGTGGTAGGGTTTTTGTGCTAGTCATATAACTCTTATCCAATGAGACGCGATTAATACTAAGTTTTCCTCGATATGTGCCATAAAAAATTAAATTTGGGTCAAAATTACCGTCTACGCTACGTTTTAGTATATTATTCATCTTTTTAAGGACAAAAAAGAATAGTTTTTAAGGCTCTATTCCCCCTACACTTATTTTGAACATTGTCCCTAATGTTCTACAAGTACCCAAAAAACGAATAAAGGAAAAGTAAGAAAAAGCAAAAGAAACTAGTACTTCTCTGGTTTTGCTGAATATTGGAAAAGAAACAAGATAAACCGGCTAAATCGTCATTCAAGAATCGTCCACGTGAAAATACAAAGAACTTTGGGCTTCTCCTTATCAAATATAACCTGCAAATCAGAGACAAGAAACAACCACACCACGCGTAAAGTTCTACGGGATAATAATACACAACCCTTGTTTATACGGTTTAGACACTACGAAAGCAATAATGATATGATGAATGTACTAATGTAATTGTGGTTTTCTGCAAAGAATGGGAAAATTAAAAATTCTGGAAATTACACAAAATTACTATTTCAAAAAGTAAAGAAAATACGAAATTTACTGTAGTTGGGCTGGCGACGCCGTCAGAAATAATTCCTGACGCCGTCTCCAATCCATGAAATGTAAATAAATTTTTTCTTTGTTTCTTGGAAAAAATTCTGCACAAATATCCTATTAATTATTTCCTGTAAAAATTTACTGCATAAACCACAAAAACGATTAGCACAATCATATGACTCAAAACAAACATACGACACACAAGACGCGAATTAAACTAAACTATTTATTTTACATGTTTAAAAAGGTTCTTAAGAACCAGATATTTCCCCCTACACTTATTTAATGCAAAATACCTTTGATTGCAATTAAGAAAGAGGTTTAAAATGACCAAACAAAGTGCAATGATTAAATATAATTCAAACATATAAAAACAAACAATAAAGAATAAAACACACAACACACCTAAAATGCATAAAATAAAAGATTGGGTTGCCTCCCAATAAGCGCTTTTATTTATTAAAGAGTCAAGTAGCAGAACAACGGAGTCATTACGCCTATACTGACTCCTCCTTAGTTACTTACATCACATCCTTCATTCACAAGTACATAACACTTATCGTCAAACACTTTACTTCTCCATTGGTTACATCCTATTTCTTTCTCTTGATGAAGTTTGATTCTTTCCTCCCATTCCAAAATTTGCCTACTCACGATATTTGTGCGGGTTATGGGATCTATGTCTTCCTTAGTTTTTTTCCATCGTTTTACAAGGGGACGCAAAAGATCTTAAAGAACTATTATCTTAATTCTTGCCAGATTTTAGAGTTAATTTATCCCCTTATCCGAATCTAATTTTGGCCTTAGCTGTGGTTAAGAATGGTGTTCCTAAAATAAAGGGCTTGTTCTCATCTTCCTCTATGTTTAAGATCACGAAATCTACGAGGTACACATAGCCAGCTATATTAATTAACACGTCTTCAGCAATCCCTATGGGGTAGATATATAAGTAATTTAGTGTGGGTTAGTCTATTGTCAATTAAGGCATTTACATGATATAATCTTCCTAATAGATATCGATGCGTAGTTGGAGGGGGTTGGTGATTGATTTAGGGGTCGATTAGGAAGGGGGTGGTGAGGTGGTAGCTCTACATATATCATACAATTGCCTTCCACTTCCATGTCATCTTTTTAGCTTAACTTTTTTCTTGAGGAATTGTGCGTTGTAATATGTCATAATTCGGGTAATGAATTATAGTCTCATAATCCATTCTTACCTAAATGTGTTGCTAGCAGAGAATCTTTGTACTTAGGTATCTACAAGACCCTCGATTAGTTTCTCATTGATTTCATGTTTAAGTTAATTTCCTATGGGTTGTGACTTAGGCATTTCCACTAGTATTTCCGCCTTCGTTTCCTATCCATTGAGCTCCTCATTCACACTCCTAACTGACTCAATCACATCTTCCCATCCCTCATTTCTCCTTGTTATTAACTAACATAAATTGGCTCTACATATATTCAATTCGACTAGGTTCTATAATCGCTCTTTATCCGACAATCTCTCGTTGTTTTCAATACTCAATATATTCAATCATTTTGACAATGGATAAGGCGTTATACGCACATTAGGTGATGGACTACTAGCCCTCCTCTCTAACTAACAACTTTTCCCCCGGAGTCCTACTGTTTGTTATGAAGCTCTTTTAAAAAGTCCTAACATTTCTCTGCTATTCTATCATTGATCTTCTTCATTCTTTTCTTAAGAAAACTTTTATTTTAACCTCCTCCATTCTTTTCGTATGTGTAGTCATGTAACATGTACTCAGGGCTTGAAACTAGGTTTTCAAGTGTTGGTGTTGGGAACCTGATGGGCACTTTTTGAAAGTGTGAAAGGAATTTTGCCTTAGAGGCTCGTTAAGGATATGTGAGCATGGGGTTTGAAGAAATTCACCTCAGCATATGCTTGAGAGAAACAACGTTGAGCTTTTTTAAGTGTCGTTCTTGGCTTTTTAGCAAGTATCTAATTTGATCCTCAAGCTCAAGAAGTCATCGGTCGGGCGTTTTTGGTGTATTTTGAGGTAAAGAAATCGCCTTGACCGGTTTAGCAAAGTCTCTTGGATCATTCCAACCCTCATGGTCGTAAAGAGCAAAGATTTTATATGAATAACAAAGATTCTTTGCATTCTTATCGCGAAGACTTAGCTGTCGGCGGCGCGATTTTAATCTCACACTTAAGATGAAAAGAGACATGATCATAGAAAATTTGGATTTTGAGCCAAAGATCAATGCCATGATGAGGGACTTTTTGAGAGTAAAGTAGTCCTTTGAAAACGAGTCCATTGCATCAGAAAGAGATTCACCTGTGTTGTGGAACATCAAGAGACATTTCGAGAGTTTAAACAGTCATTACCCCGATGGAAAGAATTGAGCAAGGAACGGGTAGGAAGATCGCTCCCCAAGTTGGATAGATCTGCTAGAAGATGTTCAAGCCATTTGCTAGCTTGGATCTCGAAGATAAAATTGAAATAAACGCAGTCAGCATCCTTTCCCTATAGGCGCAACATCAAGGTTCAGTGAGTCAACAAGTTAGAACATCCTTAAGATGTTGATTTTGGTCTATCGGAACCGAAGTCCGTAGAATGAGCAATACCGTTTTTACACCACCGGATGTGCCGAACTAGGAGAGGCACACAATTTTCCCTCGGGAGCTCAATGGTGTTTCGATAGCCCTCGAGGTGCCAGGTCGGGACTAAATCTTCCTAAAGTGCGGATATGGATTTCGTCTCCCATGGTGGTTGACGAAAAAGAAAGTTTACAAAACAAAGGGAACAAAGAAAAGATAGACTACGAGAAAGCTAATTAAAAAGAAAAGAAAATTCTCACTTGATAGGAATCTTGTGAGTAGACCTAAGCTAAATTGAATCCGAAACCTATACTATTCCTCGTCAGCGGCGCCAAAAACTTGATGTGCGTAGATTGTAACATAGAAGTTTTATAATCCCTTAGGTTGTGTACCTAATCGTTGCAGCGTACTATAGGCAAGACTTGGGGGTTGTTATTGTTCTCTAAGGGGATAGTTTGGGTAGGCTCCAATCGAATGTCACTAAGGTCTAAGGGTTGAGAGAAGATTATTTTTGTATTTTTATATTTTTAAGAAAGCAAGTAAAATCTCAAGTTTGAAGGGGGTTTGTTTTAAACTAATTAACTACTAAACTACTTTTAATCTAACCTAACTATGTGGAAACTCGTATAGGTAAACAAACACGCTCACTTAATCATGCACGACTCCTTAGTTTGTTTTTCCTAATCCTATTGCCCGTCACTGGTATGTGCTTAAATACACATACCTTTTGCCTAATAAAATGAGCTAAAAAGACCAATAATGATCAATAAATACAGAAAATGCCATTGTATACCGTATGTGTATTGTGAATTGTGTCTTGCAGGTAATAGATATTGCATAAAAGGAAAAAACGAAGCAAAACGGAAAAAACCGGACACGGGAATAGAAAGAGCGTAAAAAACCGAAGCCGAAGGCGCATACATCTTTAAATGGTCCAACCCGTACCCATTTAATGGGTCGGGTCAGCCCATTAACAATGTATAACCTTAAAGCCTAAAAACCTTTAATCCATTTATAAAATAAATGTCCAAATCCATTTCGTTTAAACTTGGCCCAATTTATAAAAGCCCATGTCCTCAAACTTTGACCCAGTCAAACTTATATCAAACAAAAAAAATCGGTAAAGAGATTACTGTTCATATGTGTGGAGCTAATTTTTCTCTCCTTTCCACCATACAACAAAATCACAATTAAGGGTAAAATCCTCACTCTCAACAAACGCTAAACCCCCTCTCCTTCCTAAATGCTCAAAGTGACGCACGCAATGACGTTTTGGCCGGCCACGCTAGCAATCCTCTACTCTCCCATTGGCTATGGATGCGTGGCACATAATCTAAGGGCTCCAAATGATTGCTTGGGGATTGGAAAAGATTAGAAGGCTAGGATTGAAGGCTTACATGCTCCTAGGGTTCTGGATCCTTCCTCAGGAGCACAATATAAGACAGCAGCTTCCTCACACATAATGGAAGTGGTAGTTATTAGCTTAAGTTTAGTAGTAAGTTAGCTTATTGTCTTTAATTTAATGTAATTTTCTATTTAAAAGCTTGTGCTTACTTTTGATTATCAATAAAATTTTGTTTGGTTTAATTCGTGTTTTATTCAATGTTTTTTCTTAATGCAAGTATGGTTAAAACAAGCTAAATTTAATATAATAAGCTCTATAAGCTCTCAATTACTATATAAGCTAGCTATCATTCAGTTAAGCCTTAAAAAGCTTAACTGAATAAGCATTCACTTCAAATTTCACCACAAAAATACCTCAGCTCTAATTATGGGGGAAGATAAGCCAGATCGGGAAGGGCTTATTGGACTTTACCAGCTCATGAAAATGAGCTGGAGCTTGTAGATCAGCTCCTTGAGAGCTTATTTTGCCCAAGAAACACAGCCACTGTACAAGGTACCACTTTCTCCATTACCACCCACCAAACTCTTAACTACATGCTTATTGCTTATTTAGAGCTTATTTCTGATATAGATTTCATAATAGTGTGCTTATTATTATCTTTATATTGAGTATATTTAGTGCTTATTGTTAGTTTACATCTCTTTAGTTTAAAGTTTTCATAAAAATTGTTCAAAAAGCCAAAAATATGTCTAATATTCTAGTTTAGTGATAAGTGCTTATTTGTGGTTAAACTTTGCTTATAAGTTCTTAATATACTTAGATCTTAATCTATTTTAGCTTTTTACAACTTATTTAAAACTGTTTTAAGCTTAAAAATGTTTTCAAACTTATTACGGGGTGTTTGGCACAAGTAGTACTAACCTAGGTTAGTACTGTTTGATTGCCTTGTGACCTTTAAACCAAGTTTGATAAGCTTAAACTAAGCTTATAAATCAGCTTTTATAAGTTTAAAGGTTAAAGTTGCTTTTCAAGGTTTTATATACCCATTGTTTAAATATGTGGTAATCTAGTTCATGATCAAGCTTATTTGTTTAGATTTTGACTAAGAGCTTATAGGTGTTGTTTCCTGCTTGTTTTAGGCTCAAACGCAGTAGAAATAGTTTGGTTTAGTTATTACTTTTGTAAGCTGAATTAGTGTCACAATATGTCTTAGTGTTTTAGTCTAATTTTCAAAACTTAAAATCTAGTTTTCAATTGCAAATTTAGGTTAGATTAAGGTTGATTAAAGGTCTGAGATTCATAATATAAGTACATTGGATTGTGAGCTTAATCTGTTTAAGCTTTTTGTGGTGTCAAAACAGCTTTTACTTGCTTATTTATAAGCCTGCACTAAGCCCTTTAGTCTTTTAGAAAGAAACTGGAAAAAAAACCAAAAAAATAGGATTTTAGTGTAATTAGCCTTTTTCATTAGTCATTTTCTAGCTTATTAATGATCCTAAGTGTTTAATTTTTGCTTATTCTAATAGCTTATAGTACTAGTGATAAGTCTAAAATACACATATCCATTTATGCTTAAAATAGCCCAAATAAACCCAAAACAGACCAAAAATGGCAACAATATGTTTGTATTTGTGTTTTGTGTGTGCAGGAACGGATATATCAAAAATCACAAAAAAACCGTCAAAAACGGGCGAGCACGAACACGAGAACGGAAGAGTGAACAGAAGTCGGAAGCCAAAGCCAGAAAAAGTCAAATCTACAGTCAACTCCAGTCAATCTTGGTCAACAAGACCCAAAGTGTTTCAAAATAACCCCTTAACTTTTAGAAAAGTCCAAAAATAGTCTTTCACCTCTTATTGGGCCCTAGAAACCTTAATGGGCCTTCAAAGCCCTAAAATCCCATACCCGGATACCATTTTAACCCAAGTCCAATTACCCTAGCCCGTTCCCTTATTTAAAAACCACAGGGACCATTCTTGCAATTTCTTAAAGATGATTTTACACTAGAAATGGAGAGAAGAATGAGAGGGACTAAAATCGTCAATACCCTAAAGATCCAACTGAATTACCTTTCAGTTAAAAAAATGGGCGCGGACACTGTTCATTCGTCTCTCCCGTTTCATCAAGCAGTCAAAACAAAGGGCAAATCAAAATCAATGGGCAATTAAGACAATTCATGAGCTCACTAACAAGATTGCAAGGACAGATTAGTCAAATCAAAGGATCAAAGCACCTCACTCAAGCTAAGAGGCCACGCCATCAATGGAGAAGGCACACAAGGGACGTAGGTTTTGCACTAAACTCACTCACACAACTAACACAATGTCACATCAAAGAATAACACGCTGGCAATCCTCTATCACACACAATTTGATCAAACGGATGAGATTTAAGCTCCAATGATTGGATGAATGAAAGGTGGAGATTAAGAGGAGCGTGGGCAAGAAGACAGACCTAGAAGCTTCTTTGGCAGCCTATAAAAAGGCCTTAGCTCACACTCACACGAATTATCTTTTACACCTAGTTAGTTAGATAATTTTTATCTTATTTACTTTTAAAATGTAATTTCCTATTTAGCAATTGTAATTTCAGTTTTAAGCATTGTAATCCTTTCAAGTAATCAATATAATTCCCTTTCCAGTTTTGTTAAAGTGTTTTTCAAATACAAGTTCTTAATCCTCTCAAATCTCTTATTGCTACCCTATAAGCTACTCAATAAGCTCTTTCAGTCTATAAGCTGAAATTAAGTTTAATTTACCTTAATCTTACTTAAACTACTTTAAAATAAGCTTTAAAAAAAAACCTTACCTTACCTTGGACTTAAAGGATTTAAGCTATGGAAGGGGATCTAAAATGGAAGGATCCCCATGGACTTATACCCTAGCTTATTAATAAGCTAGGGAGCTTGTAGCTGCCATATTTGGTTCCTCTTGTTTAGCTAGAGGCTTTGTAAGTTTCTCTTTAAGTTTTTGCTTTAAATAATTGTCTATTCACTTTCTAAAGCTTAGATATGTTTATTTGCTTATTAAAGTTGCTTATTAGTGCTTATTTGTGTTTTATCTAGCTTATATATCTTATTAGTTCATTTGTTTTTGTTATTCATAGCCTAGATCATAAGTTTTCATTTCTGTCCTTATAAATCCTTAAAAAAAACCAAAAAATGAAGTAAAATAGCTTAAATTTTAAATTATTGCTTATTTAATTGTTCATTCATGTTAATTAAGTTAGTTTTAAGCTATTAAGCATCTGGGTAATAAGTTTTCATCATTAGATTTTCATTTTTAAAAACTTTTCCTCAAAACTGTTCATCTGAAAGGGGGTTTTGTTTAAGCAAATTGACCATACAAATGACAATATTATTGGTAAAATTACTTTTAATGTCAGCTGGAGCTTTTTATAAGATAATAAGTTTTTAAAAAGATTCAATGTGTTAGCTTTAAGTTTAAATGAATTTTAGTTCTTAATTTCTCATCTAAGCACCAAGGGAGCTTTAACTCCTTTTCCCTATTTAGTCCATAATCATTGAATCTTAGCTATTAAATCTTGATTTAATAAGTTTGCTTGGGCGTTATACACTCAATAGGAGTGTTTAAAGCGTGGGTGCACCATAGGTTTGCCTGCACAAGCCCTTGCTTGTTTACCAATTGCATCAGCAGCACCTTCAAGTGAATGTACTGCTGATTTTTGAGCTTCATTTTAGCTTGCCTCTTTAGGAATTAGAAGCTGAGTTTTAGGAACAATATAGTCTTCTAGTAGTTTTAGTTTAGGGAATTGATGGCTTATTTTTCCCATTTCGGCTTAAATTTGTTAAGCTTAATTTAGCTATAAAAGTACTATATAATTAGTCCAAAAAAAAAAACCAAGAAACAGTAGTTTATTTAATATTTTTCTAAATTGAGGAATCCCTAGCTTAAGGTAGTTGATTTTATTACTTAAATAATAGTTTTAATTAAGTAGTGTAAAAAGTCCCTCAAAAGCCTTAAAATCTAGTTTTGCTTTTTGTGCCTTATTCGCTTAAATGAATTTTGTGCTTATCTCTTGATTTCCTGAGTTTGCTACTTAGGTGGGGGAGTGGAGGGGGTTGGGGGGTAGGCTTCTTCAATATCAGCTATCAATAAGTTTTTGTTTTAAAACTCTATTTTATTTTTCTCATTTAGTTTAAAGCAATTCTAAGCAGTCTTAGAACACGTTTCCTTTTTTCATTTTGAGCTTAAAAATTACTTTTTTAATAACTTAATTAGTAAAACCCAAAAGAAATCACCCTCCTTTTCCCGAGGTCAGCTTATTGATAAGCTCTTTTTTGACTTATCAGGGGTTCAGCCCATAGAGGCTTTTGTTAATATTGTTCACCCAAGCTTATTCTACAACTTTGCTCTTTAGAGTTTCTTCTGAAAAGCACTTTTTAAAAGTCACCTTATTTTTGGGCTTAATGGACTTAGCTTGTTAACGGGTTGGGCCTTAGGGTAGGATTTGTAACTTTTAGGTTTTATTGTTAGCCCTCCCGTTAGTTAATTAGTTTCCCAGTTAGTCTTTCTAGGTTGCATTGTTAGTCCTTAGGTTAGTTTGTAATTAGTTTAATTAATTTTTTTAATTAGTAATTAGGTTTTAGTTTTTAATTAGTCTAATTAAAGTTTATTAAAAAGAGAAAAATTGGGGCTTTTATTTTTAGTAAATTTCTGCACATTTTCCTTACTTAGTATAATTTTTATAAAATTTCTAGGATTTTATTTTTAATAGTTTTATTATTTTAAACTTTTAATTAGTTTAAATCTTAGAAAATTTCATATCTTAAAATCTAAAAAGCAAAAAATAGTGATTCTTTTTTCTAAAATTTTCCTTTTCTTTGTTTTATCTAGGAAAAATATAAATTCAATTTATTTTCTATTTTTCTAGGATTTAATTAGAATTAAATAGTTTTTAATGTGATAAAAAATCAAAAATAATCAAAAAAAATATTTTTTTCTTTTCCAAAAATCTTTATTTTGTCTTATTTTATAGGTTTATAAAAATAGTTTCATTTTTTAGGACTTATTTTTTATTGACTTGCTTATTTGTCGCGTTTTATTTGTTTTCCGTTATTTGTTAAGTGCTTTAATTGTTTTTGATTGCTTGTTTTTTATAAAGTAGTTATAGAAAACCCAAACATCTTTCGAAACCCATTTCAAATCAATATCCAATATCAAGTGAGTTTCAAATTTCCTCAAATTCGTTAGGAAAACGACTCCGGGAAATCATACTTTCCGGTTAACATACGTATATTATATATTATATATTATATATATATATATATATTTTTTAAAGAGTAAATTTTCCTTAGGGAATTTTCTTAATTGCTCTTGTTGAAATATATAAATTAGTGTATAAATAAATCGTATCGAAATTTTTTGGCGCGCTGCCAGGCGGGGATTTTGAGTTAATGAATCTCCTCGTTTTGTGTTTTTGATAAGATTATGAAGATCCTTTTCGTCCTCAAAGGTTTCATTTTTGTTAAAATTTATCAAAAATCCCAAAAAAATCATAAAATATAAAAAGTAGAAAAATATTTTTCTTTTCTTTCTAGTATAACTATCATATAAAAAATATAAAAAAATATAAAAAATAAAAAATTGTCCTTAAAAAATATAATAAAATAAAACAAAGTTGGTAAAAGAACACCAACATATAATACCTTCAATTGAGGTATTATCATAAATAAGTTCCGGTGAACTTGCAAAGTTCCCAAATTGAACAAAAGATTCAAAAATTTGTTGCCATTTGTGTCACTTACGAAGTACGGCTCACCTTAAGAAGAAATTTTTTAGAACGGGAGTGTAGGGATGGTCTAACCGTGAAGTAAGTTGATTAATTGGTTTAAGTTGTCTCTCGTTTTATCCGTAAATAAAATATGTTGTTTAAAAAAATCAAAAAACCAAAAATCTTCTTTTCTTCTTATCAATTTAATTCTTTTCCTTAAACCTTCTAAATTGTTTAATTCTTATGGCGTCTCATCGTTCGAATTCCCTTTACGCAATAAAGGAATGCATGACTTGTGGAAGTTTGTACACTAGGGAATGTTGTTCAATAGGGAGTCTTGAAGACAAGATCCTTACTTCCGTACCTGACTCTTCTCCGTGTGTGCGCGCTGCGAGATGCTGGACCCCCGGTTTGATGGGGCCGTATTGTCGTGGAATGGTGCTTCTTGACAAAAGAAATTCGAGAAAGAATTTGCTTTACAATATTGTGGTGAAAATGAAACTTCCAAAGATTTTGAAGATATTTCCGAGATCATCCGTGAAAAAACCAACGTTGTTAATGCACCTACAGAGAGCCAAATCGTTGTCACAATCAGAACCCCGGTGAAAAGTTTTCGCAAGAACCTCCACTTATTAACCAAAATTGTTGTTATGAGTGCGGTGATTCATTAGATGGAATTTTTTGTCAACAATGCATTTGCAAGTTTTGGGAAAAATGCTCATTACGGTTATAATTGCCCACAAAAAGTTCCAATTATCTCTAATCTAGAACAATGCAATCAAACCATTGCAGAGCTACCACAAGACATTCGCCAATTGTTCACCGACCGACATACAATATGAAAAATGAATAATTCCAGTCGCTTATTGATCCAAACCCAATCTTTTTGATAATTCACCAAAATTTTCTTACCCTACACTGCCACAATCCCTAGTTTGAGACTTTACTTGTGTTGTGCGTTAGTTGGAAATAATGCTCATTATGGTTTAATGATTGTCCACCGACAGTTATCCCGTTTGTCTTATTAACAGGTGTCCGTGTAACAATCAAAAACTTTAGTGGAACAATTATTATCCCACAAAATTCACCGAATTATTTCTCAAACAATAACTTTGTTATACTTATTGCGGGGGTCCTCCTAGATTATCAATGGTCAACCGGTCAATGAAACTTACTAATGTAACCTAATCCGAGTTTATGATTATTCAGTTTTTTTGACCACCCACAAAGCCCCCACAGAAGGTACTCCGTCGATGTCCAAGACCCCCCTTGATAAAATTTCTTGAAGAGCTAAAAAGAAATAAAACGGAGATCGAAGGAAAGTAAAAATCGAGGATATTGATATCCGAGGAAAAGAGCATGAGCAGCAATGTGTAATTACAAAATGTAAAGATATCACGAATGATTTGAGTAATAAAAAATTCGAGGCGAGGAGATGATGAAGAATTGAGAAGATTGTGAGATTAGAATTCGAGAAAATAAAGCAAAGATTTTAAAGAATGTGGCAGCGAAGTCCGAAAAAAGTGAGCAAGCTTACAAAGAAGAACAGTAAGCTGCTGCCCGTTATGAACGCATTCATTCTAACCATTTGTCGACGAGGATGATTATATTCCTTAGAGATAAATTGCTCGATATTCTAACGTCTAAAGCAAACACTAAACCCCCGAAGCTTAAATATACCGACGAAAGAACCCGAGTAAATCTCAAATAGGGGAGGATGAGCATCTCACACTATTCCCGGCAACGAATCGGAGCGAAGTAATAAAGTCTATTGTGAGAACCTTGTCCCAAACCCGAAGTGAGTTCGAGGTGTATGTCCAGACGAAACGGTGTGATTGTTTTACCCCTTGTGAAAATAATCGTGTTAATGTTTGAGTCGATCTGTGGAATCTTTGATTAAACCGTGATACTTCGATTTGTTTATTCTTCTACAAATCGACCAATTCTAGAGGAGTTCGCCGGTGAACTTGCTCAATATTGCTCCAATTCCACCGAATTAGTTGAAGCTTATTTGATCCAAATGATGGATACTTCGAGTGATGACCTATTCTTTTGAGAACATCGAGTACGGTTGAAACAATCACCCTTCCATTTTGTCCTATATTTAGAGAGGAAAATGAAAGAACAATAAGAGAAAGATTTGATTTAGAATACATTCTTCCAAATCCAAGACGTTAATACTTCGTGAGAAATTATTAAACATCCATCGTCTTATTTCTAAAATCGAATCTTTGAAAGATAACCCTACTCCGGATCGTGTGCTCGAGTCTCCTTCTCCATTTCCTATCCCCGTCGCGGATAGTGATTTCGTTCTTTAGATGAGCCGATACTTCTCATTTCCCATTTGGAAAATACTTTACCCTAATTCCGAGACTTTTAGTGAAAGCGATCATATTTGAATTGAAGAGAAAACCGTGCCTCTTGGTCTGACAAGCTGGACGATGCTTTATGGGCATTCCGAATCGCTTTCAAAACACCAATCGGATGCACACCCTATCAGCTCATTTAATGATAGTCTTGTCATTTACCAGTCGAATTGGAACACAAAGCGTATTGGGCTCTTAAGCACGTAAATTTCGATCTCAAAACCACGGGTGATCATCGAAAGCCGCAACTAAATGAACTTAACGAGCTTCTAGATCAAGCTTATGAGAATTCATTAATCTACAAGGAGAAGACGAAGAAGCTTCACGACTGAAAGATCAAGAATCGAATCTTCAATGTTGGTGATCAAGCTTTACTCTTTAAATCCCGGTTAAAGATATTCTCCAGAAAGCTTAAAACTTGGTGGTCGGGACCTTTTACTATCGCTCAAGTTTTTCCTTACGAAACTGTTGAATTATCTCAACCCGATGGCCCGAATTTCAAAGTAAATGGTCACCGTATGAAACATCACTTCGGAGGGGACATATCACCCAAGGTAGTCCCAGATCTCCACACTCTCCCTAAGGACAACTAAATTCAGGGATCGAGTCGAGCTTGTGACTCGGTGACCAAAAACAAGCCGCTTCGTGGGAGTTCACCCCATGCTTATCCTTTTCTATTTTTCTTAAGAAATGTGTTGTGATGTGTTGTGGCTATCCTCGACCGTTTCTTGTTGTTTGTTGCTTGTTGTGATTTTTGTAGGATTAACCCAACAATTTCTGAAGCCTCTCGTGTCTGGTGATTGTGTCCCGTTTCACTCAAGCTTCCTTTCCTTTATGTGAAATTAGTTTGGGGAAATCCAATATCCTTTCATCTTATCGATTCACGTTTATCTTTGCATAATTCATAAACGGCTTAGATTTACGTAGAGACCCGCCGCCTTAAACATGTGGAGGAGGGCAATGTTTTGTTTTTAGTTTGGGGAGGGAATCTATCGATTTGATGTTGCCTGCTTATTGTTTTGTTCTCACGTACCCGTTTTTCCCACAAAAAATAGCCAAAAATTTTAATTTTTAAGTTTATTGAAAAAAATAAAAAATAAAAAAAAATAAAATAAAAAAAAAAAAATTATAATAAGTGTTTAAACAAAAATGTAGGTTTTTCCATTGTTAAGAATAAGAAGTAAATTTTAACCTGAACGAAGTGTAGAGTTCTAGCTTTCTCCTTAACAATTAATGATGATTAGTTTTTGTGCTATTAGCTCATGTAGACTCGCGAGCAGATAAACATGCTAGACTTGAAATCGTTAGTAAATGAAGACTTGTGCTAATCTCAAGTAGATTTTAAATATGCCGAGTTGGATTTTATATAGGCTAAGTATTTGCGAATTTCTTTTGCGAAGATCGAGAAATGATAGTGTTATTTATAAGTCATGACATTAAACGTAGAGTAGTTGGTTCTCTTTCAAGCTCATAAGTGTTAATTGTGGCTTTTTCTCCCATTAGCTTGTTTCACCTTTATATATAAATGTTTAATAAAACAGAGTTTGTGGGTTTTTGGGTTAATATTAGTAATAGAAGTTTTCTTTAGTTCCTTTGTGATTAGGATGAGTACACATCAGGAATACTTAATTTGGCATACTATATGTATCACATTAATAAATATTTTGCTTATTCCTTAAAGAGCCTTAGGGTATATGGGATAAGTAGAATTCAATAATAATCCAAGACTGATAAAAGTTTGCTGTATCTTGCCGGCTCACAACCGATGTTACAGCCTTCTAAAAGGTCGAGGAAGTTACCGAAGTCAAAATATGTTTGCTACATCTTGTCGGAGGCGTGGCCGATGTTGTAGCCTTCTAAAGGATAAGGTGTACTATGTTGCTTAATTTTTGTTTATTTGTACCTTAAAAGAGCCTTAAGGGTATATGGTGCAAGTAAGATTGGTCCATTCATGTCTTAAAGAGCCTTAGGGTATATGACATGAATGGTGCCTTGCTTAAGTAACCTAATAAAAGCCAAATTTTGGTTGCCTCGATGTGGACTTTAATCTTGATGACATTTGATCTTTTGAAAAGGGCTAGGAGCTAATTATTGCGTTCTTAACCGTTACGCTTTATTTTTGGAATTAATAAGTATCGAAATAAAAGTCTTAAAGATACAAAAGTAGGATTTACGGGAGGAAAAGTAAGTACACAATTAATATTTATGAGTAGTGTTAGTATCATGACTTTCAATTGACAATGATCTTGTTTTTAAGCTTAGCATGAGGAAAGTGAAAAATCGGGGATGATGAAGTTATCTTTTAGACACTTAATTGTGCTTTTTATTCTATGATCCTTAAAGGTTACCTAATGTGGTTAATGAAAACATACATTATGTCAACAAAATTGTTGTAGTTTGGTAGTCAATTAGCAAGAAAATTTAAAAAGAAAAAAATCTTTCATAAATGGGAAATCAGGTGTGTTTTTATTACTTGTGATCTCTTAGCTCTTCTTAACAAAAATCTTTGCTACTTGTCCAAAAGGTTTAGTTTGGGGAAAGTTTCGAGGTATTTAGTATAGGGCATGTGATATTGCGTTGAGGACACGCAATATTTAGTTTGGGGAATTTTGATAGTGTAAAATACTCCATATCCATTTATGCTTAAAATAGGCCTAATTATAAACCCAAAACAGAACCAAAAATGGCATTCTATATGCTTGGCTTTGTGTTTTGTGTGTGCAGGTACGGATATATCAAAAAATCACAAGAAACCGTTCAAAAACGGGCTTGCAACGGGACACATGAGAACGGATAGAGTGGACATAAAAGCCAGTAGCAAAGCTATGAAAACTCTAACCCGCTGCATCATACAGTCAAAGGAAAGTCAAAACCATGGTCAACAGACAGTCAACCATAAAAGACAAAATCCCTAAATTGCCATTTCAGTCCCTCAACTTTCAGAAAAGTCCAAAAATACTCCATAAACCCCGTATTGGGCCTCAAAACCCTAAATAACCCTACCCGGATACCAAAGCCCAAACCATAAGCCCAAAACCCTAGCCCATTTACTCTTTTTATAAACCACTCGGACCAATCTTGCAATTTTCAAAACTTGATTTACACTACAAATGGGATTAAGAAAGAGAGGGGCTAGTAATGTCATTATCTCAAAGTCATAACTGAATTTAACCGTTCAGTAAAATTTAGGCTCCAAGAATGTGGTGTACTATTTCCTCCCGTCTTCCAATATCCTGGGTCAATAGCAAAGGGCAAATGGGAATTAAAGGCTAATTTGGACAATTCAAGAGCTTGTTTACAAGATAGCAAGGTTAAATTAGTCTAATCAAAGGGATTCATTAGCTCACTCTCAAGCTCAAGCCACGTGGCTATGGAGAAAGCACACAAGGATGTGGGATTTACTCTACATTTACTCAGTAAAGAAGCACAAGTGAGCCTCAAACGGATTGCCACGTTGGCAATCCGTGTAAGGTCACTTAGTGATCTAACGGCTCAAAATGTAGACCCAATGATTGGTTGATTTGATGGCTGAGATTGATGGGCGCGTCTAACAAGATTTCAGGCCTAGAAGGTTCCTTCAGGTGCTATAAATGGCACCCTCACTTCACACACAGAGATGTCTTTTCTCTTCTAGTTTTTAGCCTAGTGTAGTTTTCAAAGCTTAATGTAATTTTGATTTAAAATCAGTTGTAATTTCTTTTTAAGTAATGTAATTCAGTTCTTTTTTTTAATAAAATTTAGTTTAAATTTGTCATAAACTTTCATTGCTTTCAACTCATAAGCTCTCTCAATAAGCCAAACTGCTTCAATAAGCCTATCTGTCTCAATAAGCTAATAAGCTCATATTAAGCTCTCAAGAGTCTCTAAGCTCTTGATTTGAGCTTAACCAATCTTAATATACCTTAACTTTAAAATCAGAAGTTAACTACCTTTGCTTTTGGACTTGTGAATTCTTGGAAGGGAGATCTAAAATGGAAGGATCTCCAAGGACTTTTACCCTAGCTTATTTATAAGCTAGGGAGCTGGTAGATAAGCTCTAAGAGCATAAGCAGCCTTGTTGAGCTAGGCTAATTGTAAGTCTTCTTTTACTTTTATTGTCATTTAAATTCTAGTTTAGTTTTAACTCAAGTGCTTAATTAGATTATTAATATGCTTATTTGCTTAATCTGTCTGCTTATTATTGCTTATTTGTGTTTCATCTAGCTTATTAATCATATTAGCTTATCTGTTTTTGCTTATAATAGTTTAGATCATAGTTTTATAAATAATTTTTCATAAAACCATAAAAAACCAAAAATATTAGATAGCATAGTATAGATCTTTGATTTCTAGTTAATCAGTTGTTAGATCATGTTAGTTAAGATAGTTAAAAGCTGTTAATCATCTGGTATCATAGGTTAATAAGTTAGAATTCATTCCCAAAGTTTTTATTAAATCTGTCAATGAGTTAAAGGATGTTTGGATTGATCTAGTTTGACTTCATTTAAGTAAAAGTCTAGTGTTGCAATATGATTTAGGTCATCTTAATTTCACTTAAGATCATAAGGAAAACAGATTTCATAGTTGTTTAATTTTTTCATCAAAATTATGGCTTATTTTTTAATCTCAGCACCATGGTTTCTTAGTGACTTAAGATTTTGATTGCTTAAAAATAGAGTAGGATCTTTAAGGCTTTGTGTGTGCTTGAATTGTGTTTGTAGACACTCACTTAGAGTGTCTAAGTGCAGGCTTACCTCAAAGTTACCTTGCCACTTTTGGTTTTATTATCTGTTTAGTGCATCAGCTGGAACAAGGATGTTCTTGCTGGCACTGTTTAGCTTCAATTTTTTCAGCTTTTAAATGTAGGATTTAGAAGCTTAAATTTAGATGTAATTTAGTTTTCATATAGCTTTAGTTAAGTCCTAGCTTATTTACCATTTCATGCTTTATTTTCTAGCTTAATCTTGCTTTAAAAAGTAGCTCAAAAAACCTAAAAAGCCAAAAACAGTAGGATTATGATTAGTGCTTAAATTTTTGATTTCTAGTCTTAAGGAGTAGATTTTATGATTCACTTATATAGTCAATAAGTATTTAAGCTAGTTTGCAAAAGCTCATAATCAGAAATAGCTTATTGAGAATTTGAGCTTATATGGATTTTGTGCTTTTTGCTTAGTTTCTTGAGTTTAGCATTTTCACCTTCAATTTTAGTTAGCTTAATCTGTTTCTAGGTCAATTTACTTTTTATTTTTAGATTAAGCAAATCATAAGCTTGCTTGATCACCCTTTCTTTTTCAAATTGAGCTTTTTACAAGCTTTTAAGTAAAACCAAGGGGAAACCCCCCACCTTTCTGTAACATCTTAAAGTTAGCTCTTTTTGAGGTATCTTTTGCTTTTCAGCTTATTGTGCTTTCATTAAAGTTTCATTTCACCACTTGTTCTATAAGTTTGCTTTTATAAGTTTTTAATAATAAGCCACTTTTAAATCCATCTTAATTTTAAGCTTAAAATAAGACTAGTTGTGTGATCGGGTTAGCTTTAGGGGGTGGTTTTTGTAAAATTTTGTGTTTAAATTGTTTTCTTCACTGTTACGTCCTTTAGGACTAGCATCGTTAGTCCTTTGTTAGTTTCAGTTAGTTAAAAATCTTTTATTTACTTTTTTAATAAATAATTATGTTTTAATTAGTTTAATTAGACTTTAATTAAAAAGTAAAAATTAGGAGCAAGATGAACATCTACAAGATGAACATGGAGCAATTTCAAGTTAATACCAAGTTCTTAAAACTGTCTTCCTCCTGACCATGGGAGTATAGTGTGTGACTGATGTAAGCTAGTTAAGGATTTGCATACCTCCAACTTTGATCAACTTCATGCATATCTTGAACAACACGAACTCCATGCAAATGAAGTACATATTATACGTGAACGTCACCAAGATCCACTTGCATTCGTTGCAAATCAACAGATGACACCACCTCACTACAACCCTTATCAATCATCCTACAACAATCCTCAACTTCAACAACAGTTTTCACCATCACAATATGGATCAATTCAACCCAATCAACAATACTCATCTCATTATCCATCACAAACTTAATTAAATCATTCATCCATTCAACCATCACATACATTTCAGTCTCAACTGAATCATTAAACCTCAACTGTTCCACAAGTAATTCCTCAAGTTGCTTATCAATCACCTCAAGTCCCTATACAACTTATGACTGAGACACTATTTGTAGACTCAGGTTTGACAGTTCTTGTGTTTTCTCCTGGAGATGATCCAATTGCTTGTCTCAATAATGCAATGGCTTTTCTAACGGTTGTAGCTTCTTCAAGGTTTCCAACTACCAATAATCAGCTCAGAACTTCCTCTAATCCAAGAAACCAAGCCACTATTCAAGATGGCAGGGTTACAGGTGCAAGCAAGTTCTGGGGATAAAGGGGCAAAATTATACTGGTACTAACGTATAAGAAACAATCGCTACAAGTTCACGGGGAAATATAAACTGGGAGGCAAGAATTGTTTAAATACTCTCAACTGCCTAGGTGACAGGACATATGGCCCCCTTCCGGCCAGCACTCAGCCTAAGAGACAAAGGGAATGCTGCCATGGTATAAGGAGAAAGCAAAGTTTCATCCACCGACCCCCAGAGCTCAGGAAGCTGGACTAATATTAGATGAGGAGCAAATTGCATTTTTCAGATCCAGGAATTCCAGCATAGTCAAGCTCAGACAGGTCCTTCCTCACAATGCAGCTCTAGACTGTGGATCTCGATACTTATGATTTCTGATTATGATGATCTTCAAATGCACAAGCGGGTTCTTATGGCCAATATTTCAACTATGGTTTGATGTATCTCAGATTCGGTACCAAATTTTGAAACCTATGTACCTCATTCTGAAACCTATCTTAATGATATGGAAAATCAAGGTGTGCATGCAATGCAAGATTTTGAACAACCACGAGCTGTGGATTTTACAGATAGTAAGATACATAGTGATAGCAACATCATTCTGTACTCTCAATATTTGCAAGAAACACAACAGGTAAATGTTCAAGATACTCATTTGCAAGCACAACAAGATTCAATGATTTTATCTGTGATAAAACAAATGTTGGAAAAAATGATTAATCATGTAAACAATTAGGAAAATGCTAATAAGGAACAAAATAATGAATTAAGTAACCATTGAGCTAGAGAGATATAAAGAACGAGTCAAAACGTTTGAACAACGTCTTAATATTGATTTAGGTAGTCATAAAAAATGATTGATTCTCAAATAGATGATATGATTAAGGAGAAGCTTGAACTGAAAGAACAAGTTGACTCACTTGAGTAAGATCTTTCTAAACAAATCAAAGAAAAGGAATGTTTATTGCAAACATTCACTGTTTTCAAAAGTGAATCCAAAGAAAATGAAGATAAATATATGGAAAACAAAATTGATTTGGAAAAGAAGATAAAGGAACTTGATAATATTCTTTTTAAAGTGGGTCAATCTGCTCAAACAGTGCACATGTTAACTAAGCCACAAGCTTTTTATGATAATATACACAAACAAGCTCTAGGTTATCAAAATCCGTTTTATCTTAGGAAAGCTCAGCGGATTAAACCAACCTTGTATGATGGTATTGTTATTTCTGATAAACATGTTGCTATGCCTGTGATTGATGATGAGGAAACATTGATTTTGGAAGAAGAGAGTCGATCAAAAATGTCTAAAAAAGAAAAGGATCCAGAGGCCATTAAACAAAACATTTCTCATAAACCTATTGATTATGAAAAATTAAATAGACTATCTGATGATTTTGGGAAACGTTTTACTCCACAACAAGAATTGTCGGCTGAACAAGCTTTCTGGTTGCGTATGTCCAATCCTACCAGTAAACCTTCTGATGCATCCCCTGTCAAAATAGAAGCTCCTAAGGAACTTCCTAAGGTTAGCTTGGTGAATGAAAGCCTTAAAAAGCTTAAATTTCACCTTGCCAGGTTTGACAATGTGGTGAAGATAAGGACTACACCTCGATGCATCGTACATAAGTAGAATGGAGGGATGAACATACTAAAGTTATGTTTAACAATGAAATTATTCCATTTCTAAAATCTTTAAAAGACATCTTTAATGTGCTTGATAGAGATCTTATAAATGAAATAATGGAAGTACAGACAGTTTTTGACCAAATGGATGCTGATGTTCAACAGTCTTCAGTCAATAAACAATGTTTGGAAATTGCTAAGAAAGAATTACTTTTGGAAAATGATCGAATCTTACAACAAATCATGTCTCAAGATGTTCTTTTAACTATGATGAATTCTATGTCTTTGCTTGGTGAATTTGTGAATATGGATGGAAAGAGAAAAGAATCTTGTAATCTTGAGGCCGAGCTTTTAAAATCACAAAATGCATTTGATGATCTTTTGAAAAATTACTCATAACTTGAAAAACATTGTATCTCTCTTGAATTGTCAATACAACTTAATCAAGAAATTTTTCAAAACGATGAATCTTGTAATAATCAAAATGCTCTCGAAATTTTAGAATTTTTTGAAAATAATGATTTGAAAGCTCAGCTTCAAGACAAAGACAGTACCATTTGTAAGTTGAAGGATATTATAAAATCAATGAGAGAAAAGTCCAAGGAAGAGAATGTCAAGTATGATTATTGTGAAATAGAGACCAAAAATGTAGAACTAGAGAATAGTGTGGCAAAATTGCTTTCGGAAAACAAGCGTCTTTGTAAAGAAATTAATCATGTGAAATAGGTTTTTAAAGATAAGTTTGACACAATTAAAAAGACACGTCTTCGTACTAAAGAAAATAGTGACTCTTTAATTGATAAACTGAACTTAAAATCTGCTGAAAATGAGGATTTAAAAGCTCAAATTCAAGATAAGGTTTTTGTGATCACGTCATTGAAAAACGATTTACGAAAATTAAAAGGAAAAGAAATTGTTAATATTGCTGCACAAACACCATCTGCCCACACTATTGTTCCAGGCATGTTCAAGCTAAACTTAGAACCTTTAGCTCTGAGGTTATTTCAAAAGGAAATTCACATAGAATACCTTAAGTATACTCAAGAACAAGCTGATATTCTTCGAGGAATAGTCAAACAAGCTAAAGCAAAACAACCTTTAGATAAAGAGTTAGACTTTGCCTGTAAGCATGCCCAACTAATTCAGGAGTTACTTGTATATGTTCGAGATACATGCCCTAATGCAATTAATCTTAGTGCAAAAAAAGTTGTTGTCACACCAAAAAATAAGGTCAAGAAAGTTAGGTTTGTTGAACCTCTCACATCCTCAAGCAACATTAAACAGGTAGAGTCATCAAAAACATCAGATTCTAACACACCTGTGTTGTCTTCTACAGGATTGAAGTGTTCTACTAGTAATTGCGGATCAAAGCCTACAATCAATAAAAAGATTGATTGGATCTCACGAACACCAAGTAGGAACATGCAGAATAAAGTAGAAGCACAACCTAGGAAAGTTAATACAAAGAATAGTGTTGTTGAACCTATTCGTGATGTTGATGTTAAGCATTCACTGTTAAATGAGAATTATGAACCTATTTGTGCTACTTGTAAGAAATCTATGTTTGATGGTGTTCATGATATGTGTCTTCTTGATTTTGTGG
>BQNB010044748.1:39790-44696 GCA_026074375.1 Tanacetum coccineum | reverse complement strand
TATTGAAACAAGGTTTTTAATGATATTGGGTGTGACAAGAACATTTCTAAGGTGGAGGGGGCGATATGGATTAGGTATTTGTACATGGCTAGAGTGGATGACAGGTATAGATGATCCATTTCCGACAATAATTGAATGAAAATTACGATTAAGAGAAGAGGTATGAAGGTTACCGATGTGAGATGAAAGGTGAGAAGTTGCTCCAGTATCCATATACCATTGTTGATCACGAGAAGCCATAGGAATAACTTTTTTATGAACAGTAACGCCAATAAACAGTACTCGGTGAACAGTAACGTCGATGAACAGTAATCGGTAAATAGTACGCTAATGAATAGTGACACGATGAACAATGATTTTTTTTAATGATTAATGATGTGAGGTAGAGAAGAATAGAGGAGGGGACGACTGAGACGAGATATTTTAGGAGTGAATCGATATAGGCTCTGATACCATATTAGCTTGATGGATTGCTTAATTATTATTGATAACAACCAACATATATATATGGTACAACAGAATATTCTAGACTATGTGCTTGGGCCAATGGGCCGATTACATCAAATATAATATGTACTCTAATAGCAACTACCATGAAATCCCTCACCGCCACCCCCACCTCCACCAGATCATGTTATTATCCGGCCACATCCGTAGTTGGTGATGCTTTTCGTTAGTTAGGGGCGGGTTTCGATGGTTGTTACAGTTTGATGGTGGCCAAATGCCGGCGGAGGCAGTGTTGATGGGTGTGACGGTGGAGTAGGCGGAGGTGGTAGCGGCTGGACATTATAAAGAGGTTTATTTTGAATCAGGATTTTTCTTTGGTGGATAAAATCTGTGAGAGAGAGAAAGAGGTGTTAATTGTGTTGGTTGGTTTATAAGATGTATTGTATGTTTTTTTATTTAATTAAAAAGACAACATTTACCCTTAACTTTAATAGTCAATAACTGGTCAAACTAACAGTGTTAAAAAAATGGGCTGAACTTGTTACGGGTCGTCAAGTTTTGAAGTGGATCTGTAATTTTTTAAATCATTGGACAGAAACTGAAATACCCGGTAAACCAAGAGGACAAAAAATGTAGTTAACTCATGTATTTATCTACTCCCTTCGTCCCAAAATAATTGTCATCTTTTGATTTTTTGAAGTCTTTTTTTACAACTTTGATTTTAAATATTTTCGTTTGTATTATATAATACTTTATGCAAAATGTATAAAAAGATTGGTTTTTAAATGTATTTCTCATTGGCCCCTATCTTATTTCTTTGTAATGTCTTTCTAGCTCCTTGCTAGTTTTTTTAATAAAGTTGCCGTTCAAAAAAAAAATGTATTTCTCATTGGTATAACTTTCATCAAATATTATATAACACAAAAAAAATATTAAAAATCGAAGTTGATAAAAAAAAAAATTTAAAGTCAAAATTAAAACGAAAAAAAATATATGTATATCTATACTAACAAATAATAATACACCAGTTTGAATCACTATGTACATTTTCTTCTTTCTTGTCATTTTTCTGCTGCTTTAGATTACGAGGTGCAATAACTTGCAAGTTACTGTCACCTCAACGACGCATCGGCTTTTTTTCATTTAACTTACAAACCAATTAACTTATCAAAAAACATCCGCATCAGTAACTTGCATTTAACTTACATTTTTTGTGACTTACCATACCCAATTAAAACACAAACCTACCAGAAAAACTAATTAAAAAAATTGTAAACATCGCAACCAACGAGCCACCAAACATGCCAAACCTATTTAAGATGAGGGTGCAGTAACTGGCTTCAAGTTGGTTCTAGGTGTACCTAACGAGCATGAACTCGTTACTATATCTCATGCTTTTACAACTAAATAGGTGAAGTAAATATAAAAAAATGAGCATTTCATTTAATGAAAAATTATTGTTATAACATTTATTTGTTAAACCTAATGCATTTATAAGGATGTAAAAATTATTGTTATAACATTTATTTGTTAAACCTAATGTATTTATAAGGATGTAGACAGATTGTAACTACTGATGATAAGATTACTTAATCTATGGATTTTATAGATCTATATATTTGAAATGCTCCAAACTAAACACGAAAAAATATCGTAGGACAGGTCAAATGGCCGGCGGCCAAGATGCTACAGCCGGCAACCGTTTAGGTTCTGTCCCAAATGGTCGGCGGCCGTTTGGCCTCTCGTGTGTGCGACTTTTAAAACTTGTATTATTTTTCGGAAAACGACTTTCCGGACTCGACACAACATGAAAACTTCTAGAATACTTAAAATTTCATATATAACAATAATATGTACAAGTTTGGTCTCATCGACCCGCAAAAACGCGCTTTACAGAATACGGGTGTTTTACCAAACAACCATTTTTACTCACTTTTAACATAATTTGTACATAGCTCTTTGAGACCTTTAAAAATATGTAAATGCAACTTCAAAGCTAAATGAGACTCAATTACACTTTTCATTTTTAAAAGACTATAACTCGATGACTCGATGGGGGTTTAACTTGTCCAAGCTCGACATCCACAACTAGTTGCATACACACAAGCTTATGCATTCCATCCATTTATTTCATGTCCAAGGGTCTTTATTCAATACCTTATATAATCCGTACAACCTACAAAAATGTCAACAACTAAAATGCAAGCTTTCGCTTAGTAAGTAACGAGTATATAACACAAATCATATACACGTCATCACATAAGCATTATAAATATGTGAGCTTAGTCCACATGACTATCTTACACCTGTTTCATTAGCATTATAACAACTTTCATACTTCATAACCATATTAATTGATTCATATTATAACCGTATCATATGAATATATCATAGAATTCATATATTCTTAACACAAGCCAATCATCAAAGTTTACTAACATCATCAAATATACATACCTTAGTTAGTCTAATACCATTAGACTAATACTCACTTAAAACTCATATATCTAATAGCCAATGCACGAGCATATGCCCATAAAATAGGGTACTCGTACTCGAGAGAACGCTGAGTCGTCAGACTTATCCACCAAGAGATTTGTGGAATTTCTGCAGATTACGTTGAGGATTATCTATTTTTTTCGCTGTCCGAATCAAAGCGCCTCATGATACACAAATGTTCTATGATTTATAAGCTCTTTAGTTATCATGATTTTTTCCATCCATATCAAGTGGACCAGTTTTTCTATTTTTTTTATACAACAAATGAATCTTTATTTAACCCGATAACACAATAACATGTAGAGTTAGTATTCGATCTTTTAACTATGTTTCTTGGGTTAGTAGTAAAACGTTGGTAGAGGTAGTTAAAAGCTTTGGTTGTAAGTTTAGTGTTTTTATTAAATGATCATTTAAAATTATATGTTTTAATAATACGAACATATAAAGTTAAAGGGTTTAGCTAAACACATTTTTTATAGTTGAAGATAAATCAAATTGTTAAATAAAGTTTAAAAGCTAAATCAAATTGTCAAAACAAAGTTATAAATAAAAATATTGTCATATTGTCAAACCATGGTTAAATCATAAGTTGATTAAATGTTACTGTATATAATTAAATCATTATTTACCCTAATTAAATCATTATGTTTTTATTTAATTTGTAGAGTCTCGCAAAAAAAAGTTCGTATCCTTATTAGGAACCAAATGGCTACACCAATAATCATAGAAACACGCTTCTAACACGCCTTTTAACTTTAGAGCCGAGACGCGAATAGACTTGATACCACAACGAGCCAACCCATTCCATTAATTATCAAAATCGTATAGAACCAGATCCCAACAAACGACAAATGAGCTTCATAAACTCTTAGGATACCTGACAACCGAAAAAAACAAATGATACTTGAGGAACGACTCGGAATCATGTTACAAACCGGAGGAACATTCCACGGACGGAGGACGAAGATTTTCATGCTCACAGATTTAAACAGAGTAGGGATACGATCTTGATCAAGTTCCAACGAAAGACTTTAACCTTAATCGGGATGCTTTTAACCCATCGTTTGTCAGGAATATTCTCCTTGGGGAGGGAAAGTCCTCGTCTAGAGAACCGATCTCAAATCCTTAACTTGAAAACAAACACCCTTTATCCGTTTAAAAGCCAAAAGCACCTATCCTCCATAGTTCGAAAGATGTAGAAAAACCCGAATCTAGAAGAATTCGGTAAGTCTGCTCAAGCTGCTGGAGCTTCAGGGACCCCCAGAAGTATCTGGGCGACGAAAAGAAGCTGTGAAAGGAGCAATTGATAGCTTATCTGCAATGAAGGCAATCTTTATTGACTTCTAAAGGCGAATAAGACGGGGGGAAAAGAAAGTTAAGCTGATTATCTCCAAATCCAAAGGTCATTCCCAAAAAAGTTGGTAAGCAAACCCGTTACCCACCTGAACAATTTTACGATGAGATACAAAGATTAATACCCTTTTATCGTTGAGGGCTTGAGTTTTTTGTATTAGTACCCCAAGGAGATTGTAAGCAAGCAGAAACTGGGATTGAGAGCTTGAAACCATGAAAAGCAGCAATTAACCACTGAGACCATCAAAGTGTTGTCATGAGAATGAAAAAACGCCATAACCAAATTTGAAGATAAGAGCCCGGTTGGTTGAGAGCCGAAAAAGACTAGATACACCATATAACAGCCAAATTTCCTTAGAAGCAAGAACCTTGGTCCATTTGATCCAAGCGTTTTTTCTATCGCCATCTTTAACTCCGTAAAAGAAATCCCTACGAAGCCTTTCCATGTGGTTAAGAACCAGTTTAGGGACCTTATAAATTGACATGTTGTAGATAGGGGTAGAGCCAAGGACGATTCTAGGAGAGGTTAGACGGGACCCACCACCTATGGTAAGAGTTTTAGTTTCCATTCTAGATAATCTCTTAATCATTTTGGCAAATAGTTCGT
>BQNB010044748.1:19790-34790 GCA_026074375.1 Tanacetum coccineum | reverse complement strand
GACTTTACACCGAGCTAATACCTCGTTAATTATAAATGGGCCGTCTAGGATCTGCCTATTAGGTAAGAAAGCAGACTCAACAATCTGAAATAACCGTAGAGAGCCGAGAAGCCAAAATCTTGGTAACTACTTTATATAAACAACCAATTAAACTGATTGGACGATAGTCACAAACCCTCTTAGGATCTAGAATCTTAGGAATTAAGGCCACAAACGAAGAACATGATCAAAGAACCATAAGACCGCAGAACAGAAATCAGTCCCAACTACGGTCCAATATTTGCGAAAAAAATCGAAAGTAAAACCGTCCGGTCTGGGGGATTTACCCACACCACACCCCCAAACAGCGCTTCGAATTTCGTCTGTCAAAATACGAGTTTCCAAATCAGCTACTTGTTCACTGCTAAGACGATTAGAGAATTGGAAATTGATCCTACCTTTTCTTGGACCAGGGTCTTGAAATCTGTCGGCAAAATGATCACGAAATTCTTTTTAACCGGAATAGGATCTACTACCCAATCTCCATCTACCATGACACCTTTTACAGAGAGGTTAGCACGCTTTTTATTAATGATCGTGTGAAAGTATTTAGAGTTCTCGTCCCCCTCTATAGCCCAACGGACTTTTGCCTTATGCATTGAATCTCGATGTTTAGACTTATGGATATCTTGAATTTGTTTCATTAATTCCATTCGGGAAAGGAGCAGATCATCTGTAACGCCTCCTTGATCCAAGGTTTTATCAATATCTCTTAATTTAAGATTTAGATCACGAGATTTTCCTTCCTGTTTTTCCTTAAAATCCTTAGTCCACTTACGAATCTCCACTTTCAACAACTTTAACTTTTTTTTGAATCTGATCATTGCATTTGAGTCATCGAGATTAAAAGACGCCCAAGAACTCGAAATCATCTCGTCAAACCCAGGAAGATCTAACCAAGAGTGGAAGAAACGAAAAGGGGTAGGTCCAAAATCAGAGTGAACCTCCTTTAATAGAATAGGCATGTGGTCTGATAAATGTCGGTCCAGACACACGGCTGATAAATAGGGAAAGAATGAAAGCAACCCGTTAGAAAGAAGAAAACGATCTAACTTACTCATCTTTGACGCCGAGGGGTGAGCCCATGTGAAGGAGTATCCTTCCATTTGAATATCAATAAGACCCGAGCTGGAAATGAAGGAATTGAACAAATCGGCTCCTTGTTTATTGAAAGTCGAACCCCACCGTTCGTCTATACTTCTAACCTCGTTAAAATCCCCCATAACCAAACACTCTCCTTTCCATCTGATAATAAGAGAAGAGAGGTAATTCCACAACAACCGTTTAGAAGAGCGTACTTGAGGAGCATAAACCGAAATAAGTAAAAGTTTCATGTTGTTTGGAATCCACGTCCCGTACAAAGCAACGAAGTTATCTGAAATTATGTGATTATCCTTCTTAAACATATTGGTGTCCCATATACATATGATTCCACCTGAATTACCACACGCTTCGCTTACAATGTGATCGAAACAATAATTACCCCATAAATACTTAGCATCCAAAGTTGAGATATTCTCCATCTTAGTTTCCTGTAACGACAAAAAACTAAGTTTATGTCTATAAGACATCTCCTTGACCCAGTCTTTCTTGGCCTTGGATCCTAGGCCTTGGACGTTGAGAGAAAGACAATTCATCGGAAAACACCTAGTTCTCCTTGAGTTCCAATAATTTTCTCCATGTCTTTAACACAACCTTCCATAGAAAAACCCATGGTTTGGCCCACCGTGATCATTTCTTCAAGAATTTCCAAAATTGAGCCACCTTCCTTGCTTTTTGATACTGCTGATGAGTTAACATGAGGGGCACTATTCGCAGACATCTCACCTTCTTCCAAAACTTTCGAATTGCTATTTTCCGACTTACCAGAAAGATGATTATACTCAACAGGGTCAGTCTCCTTATTATTAGCTTTGACGTTCAGAGCAGGTGTGAAGCCCGGTGGGTATGGAACACTGGAATCTGACTTTGACGCTTTACCCTTTTTAGTTCTTTTATTGAGCATACCATAAATATTAAAAGGGTCTGAGGAAGTTGCCTTAGCCATGAGAGGCACTTCATTTTGGTTATCTGGTCCCTGCGCAGCCTGGTCACCGTCATAATCTCCAAAGACCGTATCCGACACAACCTCACTTTCACTTTCCTCCTCGTTATCAAATGCCCTATTATCCATGTCATTAGCCTTGACTGACTCGTCGTCCAAGCTTACCTCGTTTACTGGTACAGTTTTAAAAGATGGAACCCACGTGAAGAGCTCTTTAGCCCGAACCCAAAAGACTTTCCCTTTAACGATGAGTTTGAAACTCTCTAAAATATTCTCCATGTGACTTGTCTTGATGCATATACGCTTTCTCGCAAATAGGGTATCATTCTCTTCCTCTAAATCAACCATCTCGCCCCATATGGAACCAATTTTTTTAAACGTGGGATGAGACCAAGCATTTAGAGGGACACCTTCAATGTCTACCCAAACAATTCTCTCCTTAGCAGCAAAGTCTAATTGAGCGTTTCCAATGTGGCTGAACCACGAGGCAACCCCTACATGTTGTAACAGGTTCGCCTTTGCCTTAGGTGAGTTTAATTCGATCATTACCCATAATCCTCCTAGATAAACAATATGAGTATTATGGAAACCCTCATTGGATAACAGAACCTGCATATTATTGATGGATGTGACTTGACGAACTTCGCCCATCACACAATTGTCAAGATCTCTACTGACCAAACAAGAGTCGTCTATCACCAATGAAGGTTTCAATAGATATGGTGGAGACGAGACCTTCTCTTTAGGGATGGCATTGGGTTGAACGTATTTCGGCCTTGACATAATACCAGGTATCTGTTTGGGAGCAGGGGATACAACTGGCCTATCGAACCGAGCTCGATTAGCAGAGAGATGAAAACGTCCCATCCATATAGTGTTAAGGTTCTCTACCAGACGATCCAAATTAGAAACCTTAATGAATCGAACAAAAGCGAAGCGCTTCCCTGATTTGGACCTTTTATTTGGAATAAACACATCTATAACTGTTCCGTAATCATTACATACCTTCCACAGATCCTTGCTTGTACACTCCTCGGAAAAATTAGTAATAAAAACTGATTTTGAAATCTTGGCAGTTTGATCGAGTTTGGATTGAAGAGAGTTCTGATGATGGAATCCCATAACGAAGACGATGACTTTCATCAACTTTTACCATAAGATTAGATTTTGGTTTTATGTTATATAATACTAATGAAAACTATATCAATGCGAAATAGCATAGTAAATACCCAATCTATTCATATATTTAGTATGCATCCAACATGATTAATTAACACAAACAAAAGAGAATTAATAAGGTCAAAGTGCAAAAGAACTGACTTCAACGAGTCAATAGTAGACACTTACTTTAGGAGAACCGGATGGGAGCATATATTTATACATAATTCGATTTTTCGCGTTCGAAGTGTCAAACCCATATCTAACCCGAGAACCGAATTAGTAGTTCGGTTCGGTTTTGGCGAATTTGGTTCGGTTTTGGCGAATTCGGTTCGGTTTTGGCGAATTCGGTTCGGTTATTAGTTCGGTTCGGTTATTTTCGGTTCGGTTTGGTTCCAGTTTTCGGTTTTTCTGCTCACCCCTACTTTCTTAGTTTCTCATTTCTAGCCTTAGAGTAGAGGTGTTGATCATTTTGGTTAGGCCACAGTCTGTATCATCGAGACCCATATATTAATTTTTGATTTCGAACCCTGAAAACTGATAGGCGATAACGAACCAAACTAGATAATTCAAATGAAAACGAATCTAAAACTGAAAAACATAAAATTTGAATTTGGTTTACAGGATTTCGCAGGTCTGACCCGATAACCTAATTACACAATTTATATAAAAAATAATAATAATTAAATAGATATTTAGCAAAAAAAACTTATTTCAAGCATAAAAAAAGTTTTTTTTATATTAGGATAAAATTTTAGTGGTATATATATATATATATCTAAATATACTAATATAATATATATAAGAATATATATATATCCAGTGAGAAAGTCTAATTAAAAGAAGGAAGTGAGTGAGAAGAATGTACTGCGAAACCGTCGCACAATCTTGAGATAGACACACGACTTGCATTAAGACATATTTCTATTCATTTAGATGTACCATTTGATTTCGGCAAGTTAATTTGAATGTGTATGATGGTTCAAATTGATTCTCATGTTTTTGGCACATGCAGTAGAACAAAAAACAAAGAGAAAATCATGAAAAGCATATAATAATACGTATATGCAATCTAACTTAAAAGCTAGAAACCTACATTACTGATGCTTAATAACAATGCATCTAAGATAATAGAGATTGCATCTACAATTTAAGTCGGTGCATTCTCGGATATACGGTTATAGTATACTTCTTATCCTTCTTATTTAAGAAAGCTCTCTCATTTGATCCTAACTTCGACTCTCTCTTTAACTATTAATCTTAATATCATATATATATATATATATATATATATATATATATATATATAGTGAATTCAGTATATATAATATATAATATATAATATTATATATATAAATCGGATTGATCGGTCAACATGACAAACACCCCCATACTCCAACCCGAAAACCGAATTGGTAGCTCGGTCTGGTTCGGTTTTGGCAAATTCAGTTCGATTATTAGTTCGATTCAGTTCGATATCGGTTTTTGGTTTATTCGGTTATTTCGGTTTTTCTGCTCACCCCTAACTTTCTTTAAATAAAACCTGGCAATTTGCAACTCACTAGGCAAAAAGAATTATGACATGTCATTATTATTTGTTTTAACATGGTCTCTGACTTATTTTGTTCCGCGCCACTAATTCCGAGGGCACTGTGCAGCACAAAGACTAGAGAAACCACAAACACGACGGGTGCGCGACTCTGAGGTCGTAGAGAATGATTCGCTTTCAAAGTCTAACGGATCAAGAATATTCGTCTTTCAAAGCGAAGGTCAAGGGTTCGAATTCAACCGAGATAAAATTAATCCCTTTTTGGCCACAGAGGTTCCTTGCGCTAACTCCGAGCTATCTAAAAAGGTAGTTTCCCTAGGATTAGTCGGCTCGCAATGTCGAATCAGAAACTCAGATAACTAAAAAAGAAAAAATAAAGACTCAAACCCAACGCTATTTGTCACTTCTACACGTTAAACCCAACGCTATCTTTATTAAAATATAACGAGTGCGGAGTAATGCTTTGTCAGTCATTGACTCGCACCTCGCTCAGCCAAGTCATTGTCCCAAACGCAAAGATAATAGAAGTTAAGATGAAATCAGTATTTTCACAATCAGCTCGAATGCTACGATGAAACTCACATAGGATGGACAAAACATTGTTCAAAAAAGGTCGATACTAAAAACAAAAATTTATTCATTACAACCTCCGCCCAATGCTGGCTTTGTGATAGCACCTGTTTTGTCCTAACCTTTGCATAAAACCATGATTTGGATTGTTACCTTAATGAGATTTCAAGATAACACATAACATGAGTCGAGAACAAAGAAAGAGCATCCCAGCTAGTGCTAACACGTCTTCTTCCCGTCAAGAAAACACCAACACGAAAAGTTCTAGAAAAGGACTTTGTGGGGCATTTGGTGATTGTATGACGAAACCAACCATTGCCGCGTCACCACCTCGTCGGTCTAATAATAGGCTCGAGCTTCAGGTAACTTTATAACACACATAACTGTGGGTCGGAGTTGGGCAGGGCTGAACTCGACCCTCAATGCTTAATTTGAATTACAAAAATATTTAACGCACTAGATAAAAATTATAAAAGTGCAAAGTAGTGATAAGGAAGTTTTACGCATTTGAATACACTCTCGGCGACTTTTGAATATTAACCCATTTTGTTTTCACTTTAGCTAAGTTCTAAACTTATAACTCATTGATGAGTATCATGTCCACAGTCCACTAAATACATATAATTCACGCTCGTCAAGGTGTCACTAATTTACTCATTCTTTAAATAAGACTTTCCTAAAGTGCAAGAAAAAAAACAATCACTTTTACATCGTAAGATAAATAATGTTGGTTTTTGGACTTTCAATTTACTATGCAGGTTGAAGAGCTACATAGAGAAGTTAAAAAAGAGACAGAATTGAGGTCTATGTACAAGTTGAGGCTGGAAAGAACACAAGATTACCTAAAATATTGTCTACAAGTAGCACAAGACAATGGTTTTTTGAACCTCATTCTTAACAAAAAAGATACACCTCAAGATTCATCATCTCCTACTACCTCATCTGCCATCATTCAGGCTTCTACAATTCCCCAAACCCCACCAACTGCTCAACAAAATACAGATCTTTCAGCCCTCATCGAGCAAGCCAAACTTAATGGATGGTACATTGATCCACACGAGGTACATAGATAGACGCATGTGTACTGAGTTATAATAATCACAATAATTAGTAGAGGCGATAACTTTAATTAGGGTTGTAGATTATCTCAAATGGGTCAAATGAAAATTTTAACTAAAAGGGTAACGTGTCAAATATGATCAAAGTAACATATCAAAAGAATTGAGATATGGCAAAAATCCATTGTTAATGGATACAACTATACACAACCTTCCAAGATTTTTATCCAGATGTTTAGATTACTATTGTAACTATGCTGTTGGTTCAAGTCCCTAAACTTCTTTCCTTCTTGATGCAGTCTGGAAACTATTTTTGTCTCTTTAAAAAATTAAACATGTTTTGATAAGAAAAAGAATACGGTTTAGGTAATAAAAGGAGATGCTTAAACACGAAATGAAAAAGAGAAAGTTGGGTTTAAAATAATTAAACCCCAATCATCATTAACACATTAACTGCTTAAAAAATATGACGGGCACATTTTGGTGACATCCCATTTTGACTTGTTACCCACCTTGCCCGATTTGCCACCTCTATTAATGATTGATAGAAAACGCTGTGCTTTAGATATCATCTGTGTGGTGTCAGATTTTAGTATAAATACACACATACTCATATAAGATTTTCTTTCATTGTTAATATGGTACAAGATTGAACTCCACAAAAAAGTAGCTCAAGGAAGTACAGCAGAAATATATAAAGCAACATGGAGAGGCCTAGACGTTGCAGTGAAATGCATATTTCCCGATTTTTTCAGATTAAACGATTCTGGAGTCAATTTCTTTGCTCAGGAAGTGGAAACATTATCAAGACAGCGACACACCTACGTGCTCCAACTAATGGGCGCATGTCTGGACCCACCAAACCACGGGTGGGTCGTTACTGAATTCCTAAACATGACCTTGAAGGACTGGCTACATGGTCCAGGAAAGAGGAGGAAAGAACGGGTCACACCACTCGTATAAAAACATCCACAAACCACTCCCTCCGTTTGAGATAAGACTAGTCAAAGGCAACTAGAGATTGCTCAGGGATACAATATTACACGAGCATAAAGCCTATGTATAGAATACATAGGCGGAATTACAAAACCTAGAATAATATTCATGGATGATCTTTTCATGTTGAGAGTTGCAGTATTTTGGGTCATGCACCTGCTGTCTGTAACCAGCATGAAAAAAGCCTTTACTGGTGAAACAGGCAAGATTTCCATCTTTTCTTCATGTACCGTGTTTTTCGCCAGATTTAAATATGAAAGTCTCCACTTTAACTAAACAGACTGTAGTTCACTATATCATCTTCTCAAACACAAAGTACAATAATTGTATATTTTTTTTCAGGCACATACGTATACATGGCCCCAGAAGTGATCCGAAGTGAGCCTTATGACGAAAAGTGTGATGTTTATAGTTTCGGCATCATACTTAACGAGCTTCTAACAGGCCATTATCCATATATTGAGACAGACTACGGTCCTTCCAAGGTACGCAACTAAAAACAAACTACCATCACAACAATTTTGTTATTAGGACTTTGAAGTTTGAACAAACTAATGGTGTACCTTTATGTTTGATGATGAGCAGATTGCATTACAAGTTGGGGAGGGCAAGATAAGGCCAGCACTCCCGGAGCATGAAGACAACATCGAAGATCTCATTCAACTGATTCAACTCTCATGGGATGAAGACCCTGAATACAGACCATCTTTTTCAACGATAACTCGTGGGCTGAAATTTGCTTTACAATAGCACAGTTAATGAATTCTATCATAGTTTTCCTATTTTTCACCTTGTAGTTTTTCATACTTGTATATGATACCGGATTTAATAAACAGCGCTATTGTTTTGTTATAATGTCATAACAAATACAATATTAGATATGACATAGTTTAATAGTATGTATGAACAAAACTCATTATTACTAAAATCTACTGATAACCGATCCTGAAGATCTTATGAGCAAACAGGTCCACAAACGAAGAGATAGTACACAAACTGTGACTCAAATGCTAGACGTAAACGGTAAACCAGATTAAATATTGTGCTAAAAGCCTAAAACCACCTACATATTGAAAACGGTTTAACAGCTTATATAGTTCTATCTAAGCATCATCCTACCTTCCAAATTAAATCATTCAGAAAGCTGCAAGTATAAAGTCTAAACATCACAACAGTTAAAACAAATTATGCACACAAACTTTTGACCGAATTCTAAGATCAAACTAACATGAGCTCGAGAAACATGCCACTTACATACCCGAAAGCTTGATTGGAACATCATTTGGTGAATTCCAGATGATTCACAATCCATAGCTTAAGAAGATAAATATCCTTCAAAACAATCCAACCCATTTTTTAAACATCAATGCAGCCTCCCTCCTATTTAACTGTGACTCCGTCTGAACTTTAGGAGCCTTCCCCTTACAAAACGATTTATGATACTTTAGAAAGAGGGTGCGGTACTTATACTTGTCCACAAACATTTTCCCTTTTTCCATCATCTCCACAACCTCATTGGCTCGAATAAAAAACCCACCCCTTACAAAAGTATAAAGTACAGAATCCAACAATTCTTGATCAAACTTCATTCCATGATAAAAAGCAAGAACCTTCATCTCACCCCAAAGTTCAGTTACCTCGGTATACTTCCCACCAACAGCAGCATAGCCAGTAACCAACGAATGAAAAGTTTGAGCATTTGGGGCGTGCCCTAAACTCCTCATCTTCTTAAGGGCCTTTTCAGCATCTTGCATCAACCGCTTCCTACAAAAGAAGTGAATCACATTGTTCCATTCATGAACACCACAATCAACTCTCGGCACGTCTTTGATTTCATGTAGAAGTTTTGCCATCAGTTTAGCTTCACCACTCCCCACACATCCTTGAACTAATTTATCAAATTCGTCTTGTCGGGTTCTATCTAGTTTAGCCTCTTTCATTTCTTTAAACAGATTTAGAGCACCGTGTGTATCTTCATTAACCACGTGGGATTCAATTAGTGCGTTGTAAGAACTTGCATCTAGCTGAACCCCAGCTCTACGTGCATCCTTTAGGAGTGATTTGACTTCTGCTGACCTATTTTCTTTACAATATGCTTTTAGAAGAGATGAATAAACAGCAGAACCTGTTTTCACACCACACAGTCGCATTTCATCAAGAAGGTCATGTGCCTGATCTAACCATCCAAGGGAAATGCATGAATTAATAACTTGAACTAAAGGCGAGCAATCAGGGGAAACTGGTGAATCCTCTTTTTCTATGTTGACTAGAAATCCAACAAGCTCCTTGATTTTGTTAGCTTCCAAGAAAGCCTTGACCAATTTCACGAAAATTGTCTCTGTTGGTTGTAGAATGCCACGTTCAGTAGTGATTAGTTCTAATTGGTTCTGAAATTTCGTTACTAACGTCTTAAGTACTTCTTTAGCCTCTGCTTCAAGTTTTATAAACTTTCGGTCTCTATAAAAATCTTCATAAGACAAGGTCTCCGCATCAGTTGACTGTTCATCAGTCAAACTCTCACGAGACTCAATTTGACGAAATGAGTTGGATGTATTGTCAGTTTCCGGGGCTTCAAACATAAAAGTAGCCCTACCGAGCGAACTTTGCGCTTTCTTTGACTTACGAAGCATTTCAAGAACCATATGTGATGCAGATTCTAAATCCCCAAATTTCAGGTGGCACGACAGCAAAGAATTATAAAATTCCCTGTACTGCCCATCGCTTAAATCATGGGCTTCATCAACGTATCTTTTTAACTTTTTAAGTTCCTCTCTTCTTCCATTCCGTTCATATATATGACCCATCATGATTAACATGTTAATATCAGTTTTCACTCCAATTCGAGGTATCATATCCAAAAGCTGCTCTGCTTTTCTAGTTAAGCTGAAAATAAGACATCCCGCCAACGCAACATTCACAGCAGTTGTATTAGGCTTCATAGCAATCAATTGTTCGTTACTCTTTTTACGTGGGTCCACCCTCCCATCTTGGAACATAAAGCCAATCTCAACTACCAATTCAGCAGCCAGGTAAGCACCAGCAGTTGTTTGCGACATGTAAGCTAATATAGCAGACCAAGCAGTAACCGGTGGAAACTGTTCGGTTTCAACTAGCTTCCTAACAATAATTGCCGCATTCACAGGTAAACCGTATTTTGCAAGACATAGTGATAGATAGATAAGTGCTTCTCTGTCCAACAAGTTTTGTTTGTGTTCACTCATGGCTTTTTGTACTAGATCAAAAGCCCTATCAAGCCACTGAAGCTCTAGACTGTGTGAAAAAGTTGTCAGAAGCTTGTTTACTATAGACTTTCTCGGAAACCCTTCCATGTTCATGTGCTGCTCGTGTAAGTTCCACGCATCGTTAAGCCTGTGTTCATCAAGTGCGTTTAGTAACCCTTCACTTAGCTTAGCTGGATCCCGAGCTTGGACAAGAATAGTGCTGGCCATAGTTGAAAAAGAATGCCATTGATGGAGTTCAGTTCGATGAAACACCACGTCATGATAAGAATGGCATATTGGTACTCTGCTAGCATTTACGCTGCTGCAAGAACCCTGAAGCGCATAAAGAACTTTTAAGTTCCCATATCTAATAAGTTTCCTGAATAACATCATCTATTTCCGAGTATCTAGTATTCGTAAAAGCTCATTTCGCATGATGGTCTTGACATAGTCGCACAATCTGCAAATTTAACAATAGGATGAGCAAATCACAACCTTTGTATACTAAAATAAACTAGGAATAAATGCAAATAACGTCTAAAGGAGAATCATGGTTAATTCAAGTAAGCATCTCATGATCATATTATGATCATATGATAATAAGGGGCATTTTATCAAACAGTTGGAGGGCAAATATAGAAACACAAGTTAATATGTACCTTTTATCAGCAAGACAAGTACGAAATGAAGATTTAGATGCAACAAATAATGCTTAGTGGGAAAACATGAAGGATGATAATTATGTGTTTTGATGGGGTCTATAAATCTATAATAATGGAAACGAAAGAAGGTCTGTTGGTACCAATGGTGAAACTTTTTGTCTGCTGCTACTTTAACTGCGTCCCGTTTATTAACTTGATTTGATGTGAGGGGTAGCTTGAGTGGCCGTAGGTAGTGATTAATTGCAGATTAATTTTTAAACTATATATAACATAAACGAAATGTTTCAAAATACTCTAAGGTTCAAAGTTCAATTATACCAGCATTGTTTCGTTTTGGTACGTGAACTTTTTTTTGTTCTAATTAATGTAACGAACTTTTAAGTTTTTGTGTTAATTTGCATCATCAAACTTGTTTTACCGGAACCAGCTATATTTTTGTTTCACTTAACGACCGTTTGCAACGTTAGGCTTTTTAGCCAATGAACGTTTGCAACGTTAGTCCTTTATACTAACGATTGTTTATTTTGTTTATAATTATTTTTTAAATTTATACATGTTATTATATACACATTTTTATAAAATATTTTTATACAATCATTTTTATACACGCGTTTTTACACACATTTTTGTACACACTTTTTTATATACACATTTTTATACACATATTTTTAGACACATATTTTTACACACGTTTTTATACACATTTTTATACACACATTTTTATACACATTTTTACACACGTTTTTATGCACACGTTTTTATACACGTGTATAATAGTATGTGTAAAAATATTTGTATAAAAATATGTATAAAAATGTGTGTATAAAAATATGTGTAAAAATGTGTGCATAAAATCGTGTATACAAATGTATATAAAAACGTGTATAAAAAATGTATAAAACGTGAGTATAAAAATGTGTGTATAAAAGCGTGTGTATAAAAAAGTTCACGTACCAAAACGGAACATTAGAAAAAAGTTCACGTACCAAAACGGAACATTAGAAAAAAGTTCACGTACCAAAACGGAACATTAGAGAAAGTATTAAACATGCCACGTAGCCTTTCTTCCGGTTTTATAACTTTTTTCCCAGTTGCCAGTCAAGGTTGGTGCAAATTAACACAAAACTTGAAAGTTCATACATTAAGTGGAACAAAAAAAAGTCCACGTACTAAAACGGAACATTTGAGAAAGTACGTTGTTATTGTACGGCTAAAACCCTTTTTTAAAAATCAATTTACGAATTCAATTATTTAAAAAAAATCAATTTACATTTTGTGTTAAATCACTACGAGTCTGTTTGGTATGACGGAATGAAGTAGTGACAAAATAGAATGAACATCGTAATGGAATAAATGAAATAATGGAATGACACATTATGATTGTAATTTTGTTTGGTTGTAAAGATAGAATGCAATGTAATCGATAATAAAAAGACTAAAATAGCTTTTGATGATGTATATATTTTTGTTTGGTGGATAATTAATAAATGACTTTTATGTAATTATCATTCTATTCCGAGATGTAATGGAAAGAAACAAGGAACCCCTAATAAATAAAAATGATGCTTTTTGATGTAATGAGTCATTACATTCTAAAGTTGTAAACAAACACAATTTTCTCAATCCGTCGTAATGATGTTTTCCATTCCTACTGTCATTACGACATACCAAACACTACGTACTCGAGGTGAGTTTGAATGGATATGTGACATTTTGTTTTGTAAAAAGGGGATGTATATTGATATAAATTCCTCAAATTTATTTTTAAGCAAAAGTAGAGCCTTGCTAACCGAGTTGGCTGATTTAGCCATTTTTTGTTCGATTTAGACGATTTATGCTTAATTTGACCCTTTTTTATCCGATTAATTGATATGTTGAACGATTTTTTACCAATCCGATTAATAAGGGCGATTAGTCAAAACCTAGGCGGTTAATCTCAGCCTAGCGCATAGGCACCGATTAATCGGCCACCTACACAACTGGTGCGTATAGTGTTAAAAATGATGTTAATGAGATGTTTGGACAAGAAATGCCAGAAAAACGAAAAAAAACTCTTGTGGTTATCAAGATTTATAATGATTGTTAGATTTTGAAGCCCGCAAAAATCACGATATTGGGACAACCAATACAGTTTTAACAATTTTGAGACTAAATGCGAGAATCTAGTTAAGCTTGAGATCACTAGATGAATTGCCGAGTAGATAGATTATATTCTGACGCGACACGACTATTGCACCGCGACGATACAGATTCAACTGAATCTGAACCAGCACCTCTGGGAGCAAAAAGACAGGAACGAACTACGTCACTAACAAGATAATTTACTCTTTTAATTTCTACTTTGATTATTAACTTCAAGATTAAGAGTCCGTTTGTTATGGGGGTTTTGCTTTTGAGGAATGGTTTCATAGAAATATTTAGGTTGCGTTTAGTTGGAAAACATTTTCCATCATTTTCTGTTTCTTGTTTTGTAGGAGAAAGGAGAGGATTTTCATCTCCACAAAACAATTGAAAATTTAGAAAACGCGTTTAGTTAAAGAAACATGTGTTTGTGTTTTCCATTTTATAAAACTAGAATACATGTTCAAGTGTTGTTGTTTCTATCTCAATTCTCTATTTACTTTTGTAATATTATAAAAGCATATTCGAAACACAAAAATAAAGGCGGCAAAACGTGCGGGTCGGACGGGCGCGAGCATCAGGTACGGGCCAAAACAGGCACGGGCTAAAACAGGGACTAATGGGATAAATGGGCTACTGGGTGAATCTTATTTATTTAATGGGTTTTTAACGTTTTCGTCCGTTTTTTCGTTTCCGTCCGTTTCTTACGTTTTCGTTTGTTTTTTTACGTTTTCGTCCGTATTTTACGTTTTCGTTCGCTTTTTTATGTTTTCGTCTGTTTTTTTTACGATTTCGTCTATTTTTTATCATTCTTATTGTGTTTATCATTCTTATTGAAAAATATTTCCATTGAGGAATGATAAAATACGAGCCACCAATGGGGGGTAGGTTTTATCATAGTCGTTGTGTTGCACACATCATTAACTTGGTTGTGCAAGCTGGTTTAGAGGTCTCCGTGATTAGTATGTTGTATTTTTAATTCGCTTGCATTATGTTGTTGATGTTGTATTTTAAATTTCCTTGCATTGTGTTGTATTTTCCTTTCTAATGTATAGGGTTTCTATTAAATAAAAGTTGAAGTTTATTCGGTTTATAGCGTAGAAAACCACGAAAAACGAAAAAAAAACAGACAAACCGGTCGGTTAACCGGTCATGAACCGGTTCCAAACCGGTGTGACCGGTTCGACTACAAACCGCACACAAACCGGTTTCAAACCGGTTTCGACTGGTTTGTTGACCGAAACTGGTTCCTGTTGACCGAACCGAAACCAAAACTGATTAACCGGTTTGCGCACGTCTATTCGTTTCTACTGAAAAAAATTGACTTTCCATACTATAACAACCTGGGCCTTAGTTTGGATGCTACATGTACTACATAAAATGTATGTCAAGACACACTCCAACAGTGTTAAAGTCGCTACTATTACTAATATGGATATAATTATGATATATTCTAACCTCGGCCTCACAGCACATTTGCTATAAACACTTCGATCATAGAATATAAAAATAAATTTCGACAACACAACAGCCCTGCCGCAACGCGCGGTCAATATGCTAACTCGTTTTACTCAAAAGCTGA
>BQNB010044748.1:1409-12446 GCA_026074375.1 Tanacetum coccineum | reverse complement strand
GAATAAAAACCTTGTTCATAACATTGTTGTTCTTATTTGTTATTCTGCTGCGTGATCAATGTTATGATATCCTAGATGGGCAAAACGATCTATGAAGCCTACAATTAAGGTTTCAACACACTATAAGTTATTAAAAAACTTATAGTGCTTGAGTTAACAGCTTAAGTATGAGATAAAAAAAGAGCTTTTGTAAGCTTATCAAACGTATTAAAACATAAAAGCATTAACTTAAAAACAGTTTTAACATAAAAACTTGGATTTTATTAAACTTAATAAAACAGTACAAAAAGCTAAAAAGACTTAAATATAAGCAGAAAAACTCAAACTAAAAACTAGATCCTCAAGGGTTTACACAAATCCTATTTATTGAAAACCAATGTCTTGGGTCTTTTCTTTATGTGCTACTTCTATGAGAGGATTGAGAGGTTGTGTTTCTTGTGTGAGTGACTTCAAGTTTTCATCATAGCCATCCAAAATGCTTATTCACCAAGTAGAGAAATCTGAGCCCGTAATTTTTGTCTCTATCCCATCAACGAATGAGGTTATAGGGGATTGCCAAGGTGGAATTGGCTTCTTGTAAGTGAGGTTGAGTTTTGAGAGTGATGGGTTTATTTGATGGTGCAGAGGTCGAGGTGAGAACGATGGATGAATAGTAGCTTGGCAGGAAATTTGTTTTGGGATACAGGGTAACGGTTGTTTGTTTTGAAATTGATAAGTTGTTGCATCGCTAGTCCTTTTGGACTAACAATGTTAGTCCTTGAGGACTAACAATGTAAGGTGTTAGGGACTTGTGGTGTAAATGGGTTAAGGTTGTATGGTTTGGGCTTTTGTTTGGGCCGATTTAAGGTTTTAATAGACTTAGGGTTTTAAGGCTTTTTAAAACTTATAAGTTTTATAAATCAAGGCTTAATGGGCTGACCTTGCCAATTAAATGGGTACGGGTTGGCCCATTTAAGATTTCTTCGGATTCGGCTTCGTCTTTGACTTTGACTTTTTGCCTTTGACTTTGACCTTGATTTTTCACGCTCTTTTCATTCCCGTGCTCGGTTTTGTCTGTTTTGGCTTGATTTTTGTCCTTTAGTGAATATTTGTTACCTGCACAATCATAAATTACAAAACACACAAATACAAAGTATTTTTGGTATATTTTGGTTATTTTAGGCATGTTTTTATAGGCAAAAGGTATGTGTAATTAAGCACATACCAGATGGCGTCACAAATACAGTGTGACGGCGTCACAACGATGATCAAGACGGTGTCATGAGATCCCAAGACGGCGTCAGAGCACACGACTTACCCCATTATCTAGAATATTCGCTTTCATGATGGCGTCACGATTAAAACGCGACGCCGTCACAACGATTTTCCTATATATACAAACCCGAATTTAAGGGTTTGAGTGTGTAACTTTAATATGAAAAGAGGATACAAACCCTAGTTTGTTTAGCAGCTGTTAGGGAAGAATTTAGGGCCTAAAAACCCTATTGTACTTCCTCCAACTCATGTTTTAATCAAGTAAGGTTTATTTAATCATTCAATATGTCTATGTGTTATTTGATTCATCTATGTTCTTACTTTATTAACATGCTAGGCTAAGCCTCCTATTGTGTTTATTTATGATTGTATGAAACCTAGAATGTAGATCTTAGTAGTGTTGCTTCTTGTGATGGATGTGCATGTTAGGCCTTAGAAAACCAGCTTTTGTCTGTATCGATGTTGATATGTCTAAGGAAACATGATTGTGTAGAAAGGATACCATCGGGTAACAGTCTTCATACTACCTTGCCCCCTAATATGGTTGATCCACTCTTAATATATTTCACATGCACTTAGTGTACTCTTAGGGGCCTTGTAATAGTCTTCATACTACCTTACAGGTGCGTTGCTCTAACGGAATACTAAGTAGACGGCGGGTTCGTGTAATTCGTTCATGACTTAGGAAATAATTACACAGATCATCACAAGTGTGACAAGGCAACAACACTAGGAGAAGCAATCTAGGGAGTAATACATGATTAAATAAACACAGTCTTTTATCTTATTGTTATCACCACTAGTTTAGATTATATTTAGTTTAATAGCTAAAACCAAACCAACCTCTCCAATATATGATTTACTTGCTTTCCATAAAATACAAAAATACAAAAATAATCTTCCCTTAACCCTTAGAATTCTATTAGACCGTGATCAAGCCTTCCCAACCTATTCCTCGAGTGAACGATAACAATCCCCCGAGTCTTGCCTATACTATTACTACAACGATTAGGTGCTCTACCTAGGGAGTTGTAAAACTTCTTGTTGAAGTCTAACGACGACCACATCAGTTATCCAGACTTTTAGTGAGAGATTTGATCTTCTTTTTCCTCTCCTTTCCCTTAGCCTTCGACTTTGCAAAACAAGCATCGGAGGAAGAAAGTTTGTCGTTAAGTCTGAAAACCTTCTTCTTCAAGTTAGACACATGAAGCTCCAAACCAGTCAAGCTAGCAACCTTCTCTTCATAACCCTTCAGCCTAGAGTCATACTCATGATGAGACTGATTCAACCCATGATAGCGAGCAAGAAGCTCACCACCATGCGCCATCATCATATAATGTAGCACACTCATCTTCGCCGTTAGTTGATCATCAGAAAAACTTTCAACCCGGACCATCTCCTGGTGTGGGAAAATGATCCACAACAGTCATGCAAACAGCCGGATTCTTAAAAACCTCCTTCGTCATAACCCCAAAGTAGGCCGGTACTGAGCATCCCACTCCTCGCGAGTAAACTCGCAATTCCCAGCAACACCACCTTTAGGGTAGGTGGCATAATAAGGACCAACAAAAAAAGGGAAGAAGTCCGCATGAATAGCATCTTCAGAGACATCCCTAAATGAAGGAGCAGGACTGGAGGATGGCCTCGGTCTGCTCACACTAACAAATGATGCAGCAACATCGTCGGCCATAATGCCCTTGCCTCAAGAATCTACAAAATAAATGCACAATAAAACAAGGAATAAAACAAGTTAGAAAGGATCACGGACAGCAGAACAAAAGGGGGTAACCAACGGAATCTCAACACAAGCATCATCATCATCACTACCATCATCATCACCCACAAACAAGCTAGGACAAGTAGTACTACCGGATGATTAAGCCAGGGCAGACCTAGTGCGCTTAGCAACATGGCTCGAGAAGTAGAGGCCTTTTACTTCTGGGAAGCCTCGGCCTTAGCAAGAACCTTAGAATTAGGAGTGCCCGCAGCAAGGTCCGCTTGAGTAGGGTCCAAAATAACAGTATCAGCAGCAGCAGATGGAGTACAATAAAAGGGAAGCCTCTAAAGGGTCGGCCTGATGTCATGATGAGGCTCAACCTGAACCTTAGAACCAGTCCACTCTGGAAGACAAAAAAAATCATGAATACCCATAACTGCAAAAAAAGGGAAAACAACAATAAACGCAAGCAACAAAAGATAAAGATACAACAAGATAGTAAAAGTTTTCGCTTGCTATGTGTATTTGTGGTTAACTAGTATTGTATTCTAGCAGGTTGCTCGTTTGCTCGGTTGTTTGTGCGGAGTTCCTATGTCTAAGATTAGCATCCCTTATTCATTCATTGTTAAGTAGGGATACCTGATTTTCCTATTCAAGTTTGATGTACTATTGGTTGTTCGGAATTGCTTTTCGGTATAGCTGGTTTTCGTTAGTTCTCTTCATTGCTCATTTAATTCTCGTATGAAGTATTAAACGTTTTTTTCTAAAGCACTAATTGTTCCTAACATATTAGTGTGTATCATTACTCCCTTGATTGTATATCCCTTGGTTTTCGTAACCCATTGGCGACATGTTAGTATCGATGCTTTTAGGTTTGTGTTGTCGATCGTTATTTTGGATAAGACCGTACATTTTCTTTTGGGTACGTAACGTCTTGCATGAGTTTTCTTGTACGAGTTCATTTGATTCTATGTTGAGTATATGGTTCCTGGTATTTTCTTTCGTTTTCAAATAATAGAATTGTATTTTTTTTAGGGAAAACGGGTTTCTGTGGTGTTTTTTACGAGCCCTTGTTGGTATTATGGTGTCATTTGTTTGAGTAACATATTTCTAATTGATGTCTAATTATAAAAACTCTTTGGAAGTATTGTGTTAGTGTTGAGAAAACTGTGTTTAAAATGATCTTTGTAAATAGAATATGTAATAAAATAGGTCTTACAAATAGGATATGAAAATTTTTAAGTGGTTTAATAAATTTTATTTTATTATAAAAAGCTGGTTTAAAGTAATTCGTAGTGGTAAGGTACGATATACCATTAGATAATCATCTTTAGATTTTTTTATGACAACCAGAATGAATTTTATAAAGATTACATTTAAAACAATTTTATTTATTCTTTAAAATGATTTTTATAATTAAAGTAACTTCTTTATTTTAAATTGTTTTTTATAAAAACATTATTTAATTTGGTCTTTTGAGTAAAGTCGATAATTGGTATAAAAATTTCCGTTTTTAGTATTGATTTTTATTATGTGTTCAATTGTCGTGGTACGCCTGTTGATTTTCTTTCGTTGCGTTTTCACTCGGTGCATATACGTATCCTTTCTTTTAAAGGATTCTTATGTCATTTGATCCACGTCTATTTGCATCATGTGATCTGCCTTAAGCATTTCTAGCCTTTGATTCGATATTCATTTGTTGTTCTATTCGATTGTTCGTAACCCTTAGAGTTCGTTGATACCATTGAGTCATGGAAGCTTTGATGTGATTGTGGGAATGGACAGGTTATCCAAGAGGAAATTTGTGATAGTATGTTATGAGAAGGTGGTTAGGATACCGTTAGAAGGTGATGAGATACTTCGGGTTCATGGTGAACGTACTCAAGGAGTCGTGAAAATCGTAATGAACATAAAGGTAGATGAATCGAAATTGAGTGATATTTCCGTCGTATGAGATTTTATTGATGTGTTTTCGGAAGACTTGTCAATGACCAACGCAACGACAGGTTGAGTTCCGTATATATTTGGTTCATGGAGCGACATCAGTTGCGAAGTCTCCATATCGTCTAGCACCCTTGGAAATGCAAGAATTGTCTAAACAAACTTCGACGAGTTGCCAAGACAGGGTTTCATACTACATAGGCATTTTCCAGTAGTTGCACCAGTTTCGTTGTTTTCGAGTGAAGCAACCCCTTGGAGGTTCATTTTGAACTTTAGTATGGAAATTCTGTAGGAAGGAGGAGTTGTATGCTAAGTTTATAAGAGTGCAGCAGTGAAAGAATTGGAAGTACCTACCGACACCATCCGAGATCTGATTATATTCTTAGGATTGCCAGGTTACCTACTACGTTTCATCGCAAATTTTTAAGATTGTTAAGACCTCTATTACTTCCCTAACTGAGGAAATCAGAAGAATAAGTGGTGCCAAACAAAAAGAGGCTTCTCAGACTTTGTAGAATGATTTTCGTAAATTTTGATACAATCGAATGCTGTAGTTGATGCGTTGGTAGACAGGAGAGTGAAACTAAGACGAGTAAGGGCAATGTCCATGACTATCCAGTCAGGTGTTAAGGACAAGATATTGGCTACTCTAAGTGAGACGTCTAAGGTAGAGAACGCGCCAGCAGAAATGCTGTGTGACCTGGACCAACAAATGGAAAAGAGAGCAGATGATGGTTGTACTTTATGGATTAAAAAGTATAAGTAGTATGAGGTTTGAAATTCTCTACATCCAGTAGGGAAAATTGTGTGATTGATGCGTTTAAAAGGATTGGACGAGTGAAACTAGTCGTGTTCGAGCGAGGATATGATTCGGTATGGAGTAAGAGGAATGATACTGACAGCCCAAAGTAAGGCGTTCAAGCAAGATAACGTACGCGCAGAAAGGCTTCATGGGTTAGATTTACATATGGAAAAGATGAGGCGAGAGTTTGTACTTAATGGATCATATATGAGTGCTGTTAGTAGGGAATGATGAGAAGGTAGTAATGGATGAGGCTCATGCATCAAGGTACTTGGTACCACCCAAGAAGCGGCATAAGATTACTATAACATTAGAGACATCGTATGGTAGCCTCCATGTAGAAAAGGTTATAGATTACCTATGTTTAGCTATTGTGATTTGTTTAGGTGGTGAAGAAGCAATGTCAGATTTTGGCTGTGCTGCATCTTACATATGATACTTGAGTGACAATAAGATCGAATACCATGGATTTAATCACCAAAATTTCCAAGGTCAAAGTAGTGAGTATAATGTGAATTGGGTGATGGTCGATAGACTGAACTAAGTCGGCTCATTTTTTGGCTATAAGAGAAGACTATAGTACGGAAAGATTGGCAAAGATTTGTATCGATGAAATAGTCGCGCGACATGGAGTTCTTGTGTCAATTATTTCAGATTTAGATGGATGATTTACCTCGTGGTTTTGGCAGACACTGCAGAAAGTGTTAGTGCAAGCGATTAGATTTGAGTACTGCTTAGCATCTCAAACGGATGACAAAGTGAAACGTATGATTTGACTTTTGGCGGTATAATGAGGGCATGTGTTATCGATTTTGGTGGTAGTTATCAATTAAGCATTTGGTGTGCTCCGTTTGAAGCTTTGTATGGTAGGTGATGTAGATCGCCTGTTATATGGGCAGAGATTGGAGGAAGTAGTTTGATTGGACCTGAGTTAGTTCAAGAAACGACTAATAAGGTAGTGTTGGTAAAGGAAAAACCTAAAGCGGCGGGAGATCGTCAAAAGAGCTATGCTGATAATAGGCGCAAACTGTTAGAGTTTGAGGTGAGAGATCGGGTTATGCTAAAAGTGTCGCCTTGGAAAGGTGATATTCGCTTTGGTAAAAAAGGGTAAGTTAGCACCGAGGTATGTAGGGCCATTTAAGATTCTTGAAAGAATCGGTCATGTAGCTTATCGATTGAGATTTCCTGAGGAATTAAGTGGTGTACATGACATGCTTTAACGTGTGAATATAGAAGTGCTTAGGCGGATGCTAGCCTGCATGTACCATTGGATGAGATCAAGGTTGACAAAACTCGTTGTTTTGTTGAGGAACCTGTTAAGAATAGTGACCGTGAAGTTAAGAGGTTAAAATGTAGCAGAATTGTGGTAGTTAAGGTCCATTTAGGCTCGAAGCGAGGTCTTTAGGACTTTAGGTAAACTGAGTATCCACACTTGTTCGTTGAGCAAGGGATCATTGGGAGTTTTAGTTGAAGTTGGGTACGTAAGGTTTCTTGTAGACCTTAGTATGCCCTTAGATGTGTTTGTGTGATTTTGGTTAAAGTTATTTTATGAATAAACTCGAAGTCGAGCCGATTCTTCAAAAATGTTAGGCTTTGTAACAACTTATAACTTGGTTTCAAGACAGTTCTTGTTTGATGAGTTGCGAGACCGGGTTGTAAATGACGTTGTTACGCAACTTAAGGTTTTTGACGAGTCTCCTCGATGACGGGCGAGGTTCAGGTAGTTGGATGTTTCTTTTCGTTTGGAGCGGTTATGCTGCTATGCGTACCCTTTTGTGGGCAGGCAAAGTTGTTAGCAGTTAGTTATGCCTTGTGAGGAGTTAGTTTGGATTTCAAAAGTGTACTTTGAGTTAAACATGGGTATGGGAGGACTACTTGAAAGATAAGTATCCTCGATTAATTGTTTGGTAATGATAGAGTTGAACCTTTTAGTTAAATCTCGGGACGAGATTTCCTAAAGGAGGGGATACTGTGACAACCATGACTTGGGCAGGTTAGTCAAACTATTAGTGTTGACTTATGTATCTGTTGCAATGTATGGGTTATGTGTTATTTGTGTTTATACGTGTTTATATGTGTTTATGTGGGATATGTGAGATTTGGTAATCAATCCATTAAGCGTGATCATCTTATTGGGATTGGATTTGAGTTGGATTTTGTGGAGTATAATTTCGTTCACTTTTGGTGGACAAGGGAAATGCATTTCATGATTTGAGCGTATTCAGTAATTATCGGTTTAAGTATTATTATGTATACGTATTTTGTGTTAGTAATGTTAGGTATGAATAGGTGTAGTGGTTAAATAAGAAGAAATGACAATTTCTATTTTTTTGAAATTTAGGTTAATAAAATGAAAAGTTATTATTTTAAAATCTTGTAAATTGCGTTTACCCAAAAAGGTTATTCTCACAATATGCTTAGTTTTATAATAACTTAAGGTAATGCAAATAATTAAGTAATTAATAATTAAAAAAAAAGATAAGATAAGGGTGAATCGGCCGGTTATGGGTTTAGGAGGAAAAAGGAAACAAATTTGACTCTAACTTGGACTCTAATCCTATAAATACTAAACCTTATTATCCCTAAATCACTTTTCAACTCCCCTACATTCTTAGTCGGTCGAATAATTCATGAGCAGAGAGAGAAGAATATTTTTCAAGATAGGTATTTTTGTGTTCAAGAATAAAGAGTTTAAGGTACAAATCATCTTCCTTGTTTAGTTATAATCATTAATCCATGTAACAATTATTAAGATGGATAATTAGGGTTTCATTAAATCTGTAAATTAATGATGTTTAATCATATTACAATTATTAGGGTTTAATTAGGATCTTTTTGGGTGTCATTCGTTTGGGGTTTAGATCGCGTTGAATTTGATTTAGATTAGAAGCAAGAAATCTTAGGATTCGTGTTGTTAGGATGTTATCTCGATGATGGTAATAGCTTTTGTCAAGTTTCCAGTGTCTATGATGTAGCACAGAGAGTCTAGTTTCCAGAACATCCGACCTCAAAAGTTTTTAAGGTCGGGAAGTCATTCAAATGTTGGTTACGAGAAACGTTGGCAAAGCAGTAAATTCAGGTCAGATTTAGGTCAAATTACGAGGTGTAAAACCCCCACTTAAAATTTGAATTAGGATTATCCAACCTACAAGAGTTTAGTTCTATGTGTCTATTAAAAATATCCCAAAGTAGAGCTTCTGATTTAGAGTCTAATTATGGTGTTTAGGTCTAAACTTTTTAGTGTGCAATCAAATCCGAAACTGAGTAGTTAAAAGTTTGATTTTATTTGGGGCACTTAAGAGGGGAAATAAATTAGTGGAAAAATCATGGAGATAGTAAACTCATGATATTGAACCTGTGATTTTTAGTAAAATTTATAAAGGTCAATAGGTGTGGTTTAGAAAATGGTAAAGTGACACTAAAATTCTGCATTTTCAGGTAAATGGTAGAACTTTGAAAAAGTATGTAAACGAATTGGTTAATGACGGGCATGGTGTTGGGGTGACCCATAAGGAAAGGTATTACAACACCTTTAGACTCCATCCTATTGATTGTTACATGTGCTTAAGATTTTGGCTTAGTAGCGTGTAACACGTGTTGTTTTGTTGTTTAGATTTGTGCTAGTGTTTGTGGAAGCTGCAAAGCAATCAGGTGAGTTTCATAGCCCATTTTTCTTATGTTTTCTTGGGGTGAAAATGATGCTATGAGTATTAAATGTTTTAGTTACTGTGATAATGTGTTTTAAATGAGGCATGGGCTATACGAGACTATTGTATGTTATGTGCTACTTGCTAATGTGATATGGAATGTTGTGCTTGAGCGTGACCGTCTCAATGCATTGGTGGATTATTAGTTGTGAGCGTGACCGTCTCATTGTTGTGGATTGTTAGTAGTGAGCGTGACCGTCTCATTGCTGTGGATTGTTAGTAGTGAGCGTGACCGTCTCATTGCTGTGGATTGTTAGTAGTGAGTTGGACCGTCTCATTGTTGTGGATTGTTGATAGTGAGCGTGATCGTCTTGTTTATGTGGATTGTTGTACGTTTTGTTTCTATGTTTGTGACAATTGAGCGTGAACGTCTCAATGTGGATTGATGTGATTGCATGTTAGCTTGTATGATAGATTGTTGTATGTCCTGCTATGCTATGTTTTACTTATCACAATGATTTTTAAAGCGAGTTATTGGTGTGTCTTAAACCTATGACTCTCACCAACATTATGTCTGAAGTTTAGCATCATTTTCAGGTGGGCATATTGGGAATATAGATAGAGAGGAAGTGGCTAGAAAGAGACGTAGGATGTCATGGCTTTTATTGCTTTATTGTCTTGAATTTAGCATTGTTTGGATTATAGAGTTAATTGTTAGCATGTCTTTCTATTGCGCGGAGAACTTTCATATCATCAAATAAGACACATTTTGGATGTTGGTTTGTTTTATTGGGTTTATATGTTTTGACCACTTTGTGTCTATGCTTTACTTATTTATTTCATATAGAATTCTCTGTATAGACGCCATTGTGTTGTGATGATATCCTTTCTCGTTATGCCTGTCTAACAATGTTAGTCCTTAAGGACTAACGATGTAAGGTGTTAGGGACTTGTGGTATAAATGGGTTAAAGGTGGATGGTTTGGGCTTTTGTTTGGGCCAGTTTAAGGTTTTAATGGACTTAGGGTTTTAAGGCTTTTTAAAACTTATAAGTCTTATAAATCAAGGCTTAATGGGCTGACCCGGCCCATTAAATAGGTACGGGTTGGCCAATTTAAGATTTCTTCAGATTCGGCTTCGTCTTTGACTTTGACTTTTTGCCTTTTCCTTTGACTTTTTCACGCTATTTCCAATCCCGTGCCCGGTTTTGTCCGTTTTAGCTTGATTTTTGTCCTTTAGAGAATATCTATTACCTGCACAATCATAAATCACAAAACACACAAATACAATGTATTTTTGGTATATTTTGGTCATTTTAGGCACGTTTTTATAGGTAAAAGGTAAGTGTAATTAAACACATACCAAAATCCCCCATACTAAACTATTGCCGTGTCCTCACGCAATGCCATAAGTAAACACTTAAGAAAACTACCTCGAAAAGCTAAGTGTTCATCAAGGGGAATTAAAGAATCAATAGCTTTGAAAAGCCCCGTTTTCAAATTTTTTTAAATATATACACTTATTACCACACATATTTTTGTATTTTTTTTTCTCATTTTTTTTTGGGTACATTTCATGCTTTTCTTTCTAGCAACTAACATATTTGACTTTCGTTATTTTTATAACTTTTCGGGTCATAGAACAAGACGCATTTCAATCCTAAAATGCCCCAAAAAG
>BQNB010044747.1:0-40997 GCA_026074375.1 Tanacetum coccineum | reverse complement strand
AAAAACTCTAATGAAATAAATGAATGATAACTTAATTTTCAAAAACAACTCTTTTTGATTCGTTCTCTATGATTATGACTGTTGTACCTTGAAGTAATAAACCAGATTAGCTTCCACTGCTATATGTAAAAATGGGGGTGTTACATAGAACATGATCACGATGACCTCCTAGACAGAATACATTTTCACGAATGATCTCGACCTAAGAATTCATATGATGTTGAATTTCACAATTTAAAATTTTGTTGCCATCAATTTTAATGGTTTTCTTGTTATGAATACGAGTTATTTGACCTTGTCGAGGAGTTTAAATGAGGGTTTTAATGACACTTGGGGAAGGAGGAGTGGTTTGATAACGACCTTTTGTGGGAGTGCTAACCTCCAAGTAGTCAAGTGACCACTTGTCATAGTATGAGCAGTGACCTTTAGAAGGAATCCTTAAAATATGACCGAACTCTTCGAGAGTGAAGGAAAATGATTTATTTTGAATGACAAAATGAACAACGAAGTGACCTTCATAATTATATTTAAACTCAAGTTGACTATAGAACTCAAGAACAAAACGAGAAATGATTTTCTCATTTATTTTCAAAAGACACTCAAACCCGATAGACTCAAACTTGGCATTGATGTAGTTTATATTTTCAAAGTTTTGACTTACAACCCGACCCTTATGAAAGTATCGTTTTTCAAGAAGTTTAAGTGTGTTTTTAAGTGGTTGATCAAATTCATTAGATATGATTGGAATGTAGTTACGAGTGTTTTGGTGATCTAATCCGGTGATGCGAGGCATTGCTACCTAAATAGAAAAATAACAGTATGTGTTGTTATTGTGAACTTGTAATGTTAATAGGAACTCGTGCCTAGTGTGTGCCAATATGCAACAAATATGGAGTAATGATTAACTCGACTCTAAAAATAAAACCTAAGAGTTAACCCAGACGCTCCTTAGTTTAATTTTGCTCATCCAAACATGTCGACAAATACATATGAATTATGTATCTCAAATTTTGTTCATGAGATCATTATGCATGTATGCAAAAACGTTTTTAGGACGTATTAACAATGCTTAAAAGCTTTTTTATGGTGTTCCTAACGTGAGTGATTTTGAAATAGAATTAGGGTTTTGTCCGAAAAACAATTTTTGACAAACACACTTCAATTATGCAAATCCTATGTCTACGGGAAGCATATTAGTTATACATTGTGTTGTTGTAGTCCTAATTGCACACAAACAAAAAAAATGAAAATCCCCAATTTTGAATTTTTGTTCAATATGAACCCTAGACACAAATTTGAAAGAAAACAGATGAAATGACTTACAATTGATGATCTTTTTGATGTTAGGAATGATTATTAGTGTTGATTTGATCTTCAATTAGTGTTTTAGTGGTTGATTTTAAGGTTTGGAGGGTTCTGGGTCGTGTTTCGTCAATGGCTGTAGAGGGGAGTGTTTGTTTTTGCATTTTACAAAAATGAGGGTGACAAACATTTTAGTCCCGACTGGTGGCGGTCCCATATCAATATGGGGGCCGCTCGGCCGCCCACGATATGGGGGCCGCCTCTAGTGGAGGTGTTTTGGACTTGATTTTTGACTAAAATTTTATGAAAGGAGGACATTTTTAATTTGCATTTTCCGCGAAATTAAAAAATGGATTAAAGTACTTCGGATGAAGTATTTAAGTTGTCACGACACGGAATGGAACACGGACTAGATTTATGAAATGTGTTCCATCATTCCTAAACCAAGACGTAGATAGTTAAACGATTCACGTTTAAGGGGTTTAGTGAGAATGTCGGTGATATTGTCAACGGACGACACTTTTTCGATTGAGATATGTCCTTTCTGGACATTATCACGAAGAAAGTGGTGACGTATTTCGATGTGTTTGGTACGAGAATGTTGCATCGGGTTTTTGCTAAGGTCAATCGCGCCTTTGTTGTCACACATGATGGGAACGTCGTCAAGTCGTACGTCGTAGTCGATGAGAGCTTGTTTCATCCATAGTGCTTGTTGACATGCCTTTCCAGCGCTTACATATTCGGCTTCGGTAGTGGATATAGCAAGAGCGGTTTGTTTCTTCGAGAACCAAGATGTCAAACAACATCCCACGAACGTACAAATACCGCTAGTGCTTTTTTGGTCCACATAATCTCCCGCATGATCAGAGTCGGCATATACTACGGTTTCTATGTCGGTCCCCTTAGGATACCATAATCCTAAGTGCGTAGTGCCTTTAATGTATCGGAAGATACGCTTAACCGCTTTAAGGTGAGAGGTTTTGGGAGCCTCTTGAAAGCGGGCATAAAGGCAGACACTAAACATGATATCGGGCCTACTTGCCGTTAGGTATAATAAACTACCTATCATGCCTCGATACTTGGTACTATCTACCGACTCACACTCTTCATCTTTCGTGAGTTTAGTATCGGAGGACATGGGGGTTTTCATTGGTTTAGAATCTTCTAGACCAAATTTCTTAAGCATTTCTTTAATATACTTAGATTGATTAAAGAATATACCATCTTCCATTTGTTTAATTTGTAATCCAAGGAAGAAGTTAAGTTCACCCATCATGCTCATCTCGAACTCGTCATGCATGATTTTGGCAAATTCATCACACATGTCTTGACAAGTCAAACCAAATATAATGTCATCGACATATATTTGAACAATGATGAGATTTGAACTTTTCTTCTTAGTAAAAAGAGTGTTATCTACCATTCCCATTTTATATTCATGTTTAATAAGAAAAGCTTTTAATCTATCATACCAAGCTTTGGGTGCTTGTTTAAGACCATATAAAGCTTTCTTTAGTTTATAAACATGATCCGGTTTTTCGAAATCAATGAATCCCGGAGGTTGTGCCACGTATACCTCCTCATTGATAAAACCGTTCAGGAATGCACTTTTTACATCCATTTGGAATAATTTAAAATCTAAGGCGCAAGCATAGGCTAATAATATCCTAATAGATTCAAGTCTAGCAACCGGGGCATAAGTTTCATCATAATCGATGCCCTCTTGTTGGTTGTAGCCTTGAGCAACTAACCTAGCCTTATTTCGAGAAACAATACCATTCTCATCTAACTTATTTCTAAACACCCACTTAGTTCCTATAATTGTCATATTCTTAGGTTGCGGAACTAGCTCCCAAACATCGTTAGCAATGAATTGATTTAATTCTTCTTGCATGGCGACTATCCAACTTTCATCTCCTAAGGCTTCATTTACATTCTTAGGTTCTATAGTTGATATAAAATAGTAGAAGTTACTTTGGTTTTGGGCTTGTGATCTAAGGGTTCTTTGGTTGAGGTTTCCTATAACATTTTCTAAGGGATGGTTCCTAGATTCCTTAATATTGACTATTTCGTCAATCTCTAATGTTTCATCCTCAATAATATTTTCTAGGTTTTTCTTTTCGATTTCCCTAATAGCTTCTTCATCTAAATCATCATCCACCAAGGGTGATGTCTTAGAGGGTGGAGGAGTTTCATCGAATGTCACGTTGAGTGATTCTTCGATTTTCCTAGTGTGTTTATTAAGAATGATATAGGCTTTACTATTTTGGGAGTAACCTAAAAAGACACCTTCGTATGACTTTGGGTCAAACTTGGTAAGGTAGTCTTTAGTGTTTAGAATGAAGCCTTGCTTCAAACAACTCTTAATATGTCATGAGTAGTTTCACTACTCTCAAGATTTCATAAGGTGTTTTTCCTAGGATGGTTCTAATTAGGATTCGGTTGAGAATATATGTTGAAGTATCTACGGCGTTACACCAAAACTTTTGTGGTAACGATTGCGTTCAACATTGTTCTACTCATTTCTTGAAGTGTCTTATTTTTCCTTTCAACCACGCCTTTGATTGAGGAGTGCGTGGAGCCGAGAAGTTGTGAGTAATACATTGGCATTACAAAACTCTCCAAATGAACTTCATTATTTAAATTCACTCTACTGTGGTCGGTTCTTTATTGGCACTATTGTACATCCTAATGGATTTTGGATTTTCTTAATAAATATTTTTTTTTGGGAAAATTGTCGAAGCTTCGGTTTTATTCTTAAGAAAATCTAGTCCAAGTATACCTAGGAGTAGTCATCTACTATGACTAGGGTGTTACATAATTCCTCCTTAGCTCGTACAGCGGCTGGACCAAACAGATCCATATGGAGAAGTTTTAGCATGTAGTCGTTAAGACTACTATTCTTAGCTTTTTGACTAGCGTGTGCTTGTTTTTTCCAATTTGCAAAAGCATCCACAAAAATGTTGATCAAACTTAAGATTAGGTAGGTTCCTAACTACATTCCTTAATTGACTAAGATTGAATGAGAGCATATTTTGCGTGACCTAATCTCTATGTCACAAAGTGGACATTATCATCAATCGTTGCTAGGCAACACTTTGTTTCCTAGGCTTATTTCCTAATTTCATCACATATAAGCCTTTCTTCCTAATACCTCTACCTATCACTTTACCGTCCTTAGTGATTTCACTATCATGTTCAGAAAAAGTTACTCTACACTTATTATCACATATTTGTCCTATACTTAGCAAGTTGAATCCTAGATTATCAACATGTTCTACATTATCTATTTTAAGAGAGTCATTAGAAATCGTACATTTGCCAATGATGTTACCGCGAAGATTACTACCAAAAATAATGTTACCTCCATTGTATGCCTTGTAAGTGGAGAAGAGCTTTCGGTTGCCCGTCATATGTTTGGAACATCCGCTATCCTTGATCCATTCGTCGGGCTCCAAATCGACTCCAAGGCATATCTATTTATAAGACAATAACTCAAACATTTGGTCCCCAATATCTCATGGGTCCAAAGTTGTTAGTGCCAAACATCCCTTGCATTTGATGCAATTGTTTGGGATGTGAGAATGGAAGACACATTTCCCATGGCATGTAACTTTGATGTGGAAAGTTGTTCCAAGTTACGGGAAATCCATGGGGTTGGTTTTGTCGACCAACATGTCTTTTAGGTTGTGGTGTTTTAGGACGAGAATAATTATTATTGACTCTTCTAGGAGGTGAAGTTTTAGATCTAAAATTAGGTTTCGAAAATCCAACTCCGGGTTTTGACAATGGCTTATAGAATTGTTTAACTTCATTGTCACTAGCAACGGGAACTTTGACTTTCTTTACAATTATGTGTTTTGGTCTAGGACCCAAAATGGATTTTTGAAAAGTCATAGTTTTCTCAGATCCAGGTGTAACTGGGGGCGGTCCCATATTTATTTTGGGGGCCGCCAGATCATTAAGGGGGCGCCTATAATTATGGGACCTCCATCAGAACACGTCTTTTTCTGAGCTTTCACAAATTTTATTTCCTTAGTTCCACTAGATGATGCTTCAAATGAATTAAACCCTAAACCTAATTTATCACCGGAGGGTTTTTGATTACTTAACATTTCATTCAAGCAATGTGTACTCTTTTCAAATTTGTTTAATCTAGTAGATTCTTCTTTGAGCTTTTCATTTTCAATTTTAAGTGTATGACACTTTGCACAATCGAGATCAACTCCCTTGTTTTTCTCAAGTGTGGATAATCTATCTTTTAATTCTCTAAGCTCATTTTCTAGACTATTTCTAATAGCTTTTAACCTTTTGTTCTTAGTGATTATCATTAAACTCATTTTGCACAATTTATCATATTCATTGTCTAAAGCTAAATCATCAATTGATGAGTTTTCATCACTAAAGTAAGAAGATTCAGAACATACCTCATTTGGTGCTTGAGCTACAAGACATGTCTCGTCTTGGATCTTTTCATCATCTTCTTCATCGCTATCGCTCCAAGAACCTCCAACAAATGCTCTTTGGTTCTTGTCTCTCGGTGGCTTTGGACATTCTCCAATAAGATGATTTGGATCTCCGCATCTAAAGCACTTCCTTTCACTTTTTCTGTTTTTGTCGTCTCGACTTCTTTGAAAGGTCTTTTTGTCATTCCGAGGTTGTCTCACGAATCTACCTCTTCTCTTAAAGAACTTCTTGAAGTCTCTTACCGCCATGGCGTACTCTTCGTCTTCACTACCGGAAGTCAAACACTCTTCATCACTAGATTCTTTCTTAGCCTTTAAAGCAAGAGATTTCCTTTCAACTTTTGCTTTGACTATTTCAGAATCTTTCTTGATGATCATCTCATGGACTTTGAGGTTTCCAATGAGCTCATCAAGAGATAGTGATGTTAAGTCTTTTGACTCTTCAATCGCCGTGACCTTTGCTCTCCATTTAGGATGTAGAGCCCTAAGAAACTTCCTTACGTAGTTCTTACTAGAGTAACCTTCATCAAGAGCTTTAAGACTAGTAATAATAGTATTAAATCTAGCAAAAGCACTATCTATAGATTCGTCTTCGGAAATGACGAATTGTTCATATTGTTGAACCAAAAGGTCGATCTTATTATCTTTGACTTGGCTATTACCTTGATGGGTGATTAACAAAGTTTTCCAAATTTCTTTTGCCGTATTACACATGAAAATTCATTCATATTCTTTTCTAGGCAAAGCATTGTAAATAACCATTTTGGCTTCATTATTTTTCGCAAGCCTTCTTTTAAGATCATCAGTTTGTTTTTCAAAAGGGACAACCTCATCAAGTTTGGTTTCTGGATTTTGAATAATGGGTTGAAAATCACCATTGGTAATAACATGCCAAAGATCTAGATCTTTTGATTTAACATATGTCTCGAATCTATTTTTCCAATAGATAAAACTATCGCTTTCAAAAAGTGGTGGTCTTTGCATAGATTTCCCTTCTAGATATTTGTCGGAATCCATAGATCGATCCAAGCTTTAAAATACAATATATTTTAAAAATCTTGAGTGACCTTGCTCCTGATACCAATTGTGGAAACTAGAAGGGGGGTTGAATAGTTTACAGGTTAATTGACCGGTTTAAAATTCTTTGCTTATAAAATGGTTTGATTCGAGTTATATGTCAATCAATCAACAATATAAATCACAACAAAAACTATCTAATGTAATGAACTAAATGAACAATAATAATATAAAGGGATAAGGAAAGAAACGATCAAACCAGACATAAGATTTATAGTGTTCGGCAACGAGCACCTCTTCGTTCCTACTCCACTCCCCGAGTACTCCACTCGAGATTTCACTATGTCAACAAGCTCCCTTTAGGCGGAGAAAACCGTTTACACGTCGCTTACTTTCTTTTCCGACACTAAGCTAGATGTCGAGTCCTAATCTTAGCTAGAACCAATCTAAGACTTCACTAAGTCTTTACACACTCACAAGATATATATACCCTTGGATTGACACACAATCCAAATCACACCAATACATAATTTACACACTTGGATCTACACACAATCCAATTTACACAACAACACTAAATATATGTAATGAAGATTTGTGATCTTGAGGAGGAAGAGAGAGATCACTTGATAACAATTCGTATATAGAAGAATACGATTGTTCTTCTCTTGCACTTGATTAGAAGAAGAAGAAGAAGAAGGGAGGAAGAAAGAATTAATCACTTGAAACAAGATCAAGGTATGTTAGTGATCAAGATATGTGTTTTAGAAAGAAAGAAAGAAGAGAGAAAAATAGATCTGAGAAAATTCATGGCAAGAGGTTCTGTTTTTCAGATGGGGTGGCCCAGTATTTATAGGGGACAAAAAAATGACCGTTGCTGGTGGCGGTCCCGGCGGTCCCTTATATATAAGGGGGCCGCCAGGCCTAAAAGGGGGCCGCCACTAGACTCCGCTCCCTTTTTTGTCCTTTTGTGGTGAAGGTTGTATCTGTTATAGAACCTTCTATTTTGGGGGGAAAATTTGAATTTCAAATTTTTATGTTTTTAATAAAACATTTCTTTTAATGAATAAATATTTTGTTTTTATATTTTTATAAAAACACATTTGTAGACTAACTTTTAGGTTTGGGAAAATATTTTCTTGATCACTAATCATGTTTAATGATTTGTTTATCCATACCTTAAGTGATTAATCTTAGAAATAGAATTTTGTGATTAGTAATTTATAAACGTTTAATTTTATCGTAAACGTTTTCACATTTTGTTATTATCAAAACATTAAAAGGTCGAAAAATAAAAATAACGTTTTTAGACATTATTTGTATTAATATGGTGTATAGTATTATGATAGTTGCTCCTTATTCTACCTACCCTGGTATACACACCGCCACCTCCTCAGTATCCCGATATACCCCCCCCCCTTTACTACACACAGAGAATGCGTCCCACTACTCACGAATACCTCAGCATCTAAAACTACACTCAGTTCTGTCATCTAAAATGTGTCCATGTACAACCCTCTCCAAAATAAAGACCTCCTCTCAAAACCCTAAGTATCTATCACTATCACTGACCTCCCCCCCATCCCACTCCTAGTGAACATAGTACACCTACACATGTAGAGCATGAACTACATGCCACTCTCCCCTCTCAAATAACCAGACTATATAGACTCCATCACTCGACAGACACCTCTCTGTGTAGAACGACGATTTCACATTGTCTACACCCCCCCCACGAGTGATCTACCAACATAAAAAAACAAAACACAAGACCTCACCTCATTCCCACACCCCCACACACGCGCCCCATGATCACCCAGACCGCGAATCCCCGTCCCCTGTCCATCCAATAACACGCCCTCAAGAACTTTGCTATGATAATTGACAGCAGCTGCCAAAATAGTCGGCTTTTCCCTAAGATCGCCTCTTCTTGACGTCAACGTGACTAAGCGTAGAACTCGGTTCGTAGTGAGAAAATCACAATTGTTCATCACGCACACTTTGGTAAGGTATGAACACGCCGTCTTTATAATTGTCTTGTGCGGGTAGCCTCGAGAACGAGTTTGGAGAGCGTCAGACGGTAGCAGCTGTTCTCTATCATGTGAGACTGATTTGTCACTGTCACTGTGAACTCCTAGCATTAGATCGCTAGATGTTTTTTGGTATGATAGACCCCTCTACCTCTCTGCTTCAACCCTACCCACACAGTCCATCAAGATGTCAAAGTTGGACCCACTGGAGTATGCAACATCTACTCTGTTGCGTACCATGTGATAGCCAATTCCAGAACACTCAAAGAGACGAATGTGGAAATTAGCTCGCGGAAGTTCCGCAGAAAACGCTGTGTTGCTCCAGTTGCGCCTGGATGCTGTCAGAGTCGCCAGAGGCCCCAGCGATATGACTAGCTTAGGTTGTATCTTTGTGAATATAAAAGCGAACTTGTAGATGTATATGTGAGATGTGGACCCCAAATAAAATGTCCAATGACGAGATAGTGTCGTGAATGTCTTTGCTCAAAGAGAGAGAGAGAGAGTATAGATGTGAAGAGATGTTCCCCAAAACTGATATTTTATAGCAGCCATTTCAATGTTGGAGGATGTGTCTGTCCAAGCTAACAAGCTTGGAAGACCAGAAACTGTGAGGTCCAATCCGAGTTCTTTGTGGACTACATATCATCTATACGTAGTAAGGAACTGTCCAATGCATGTTGACCTAGACTTGCTTAAGTTCAAGTCTATCTCCTTGAAAGCAGATTGTGAGTCTTGCTGTGCCTCAAATACTTCTGGCATATCTCTACAGTAGAGTGACTCACGACTATGAATGCGCTCCCGAGTACTCTCAAGAGGCTATCTACGCCCCATGCGGCTAAATACTATTGTCGCAGTATACTACCTCCCATAGAGTCCTTAGAATGATAGCAGCGTTTCCATAATAATAGTAGAAGCGGGGCTCGAAGACTCGCGCCGTGTGTCATGAATATATAGCACAGAACATAGTCTCATCAGCTCTACAATTGCCGACCGCTCCACTGTTGTCGCGCACATAGTATCTTTGTAATGCGCGTGGAGAAGACTGTCACCCCCCAGACCACAAACTTTGGGATCTGACTCCGCAGCCATCTACATACATTTCAGATATGAACAGGCGCTTATCCAATTGTCGCCGGGATCTAGTTGCTATAGTATCTACTACGGAGATAATGTATGTATGTGTGGAAGTTCAGCGAGATATAGGAGGCTCGCAAGTGAGCAAGAGTTGAGAGTCTAATGATTCGCGGCTACAAGGTGAGTGTTTCTGTGTTGACCAAGAGGCGGCAGAGATCGTATTCCTAAGAGCATGGTGTCACTATGACTGTCTCCACCAAGGCAATATATTGTCGCGCGCTGATCGGCCGCATACATACCCCCATGTGACAGAGTGGACATCGCTCTCTGTCGCCATATGACCTAATTAGTGGACTAGGGTGAACACCTCCCTCACCCCAGTATAACAGCTAAGTGTCGCGCATACTCATTGTCAACCGTGTGATGATCATGCGAGCACGTATAGCCCGCTATAGCGGTGGTGTCCTATTATCCTTCCAGTGTGTGCAACTTTTAAAGTCCACGCCTAGAGCCAGCCGATGGAAAACCGTACTTTGTAACCGCCAAGTACCCACGAATTTCGTTTCTTGTTCCCATAGACCCCCCCACCGTCCCCACCAAGCCCCCACCGCGCCACAACCCAGCACCCCAACGCCCCACGCCGCGCCCCAGGCGCGCCCCGCACCCCCGGCGGTCACCATCCCCGCTCCTTGCGCGCCCGCCCCCGCATCGTCAGTTGTGGGGCACCAAGTCTTTAGGAATTTAGTGGCATTCCGTGAATGTGGGTGAAGATGGGGTGTGGGGGGGGGCAGAATCAGAGGGCATGATGCATGAATGTGGGTGGTCTTGACCATCTTCGCTCCAATTGTTATGCCCCAAGTTAAGTGGAAACAAGCAACTGGACCGGCAAGGAACCCGTTGGCTTTGGAGGGAAACAAGAACACCCAAAACAATAGGAACTAAGCAAGAGGAAAGGCCTTTAATGGAAATGTTGTAGAGGCTCTTCAGGATCCCAAAGTTATGACGGGTACATTTTCTCTAAACAATTAATTTGCCACTGTTCTATTCGATTCTGGAGCTGATTTTTAGGTTGTATTTTACTGAATTTGCCCCTTTTAAATATGTAACCCTTGTAATATTTTAAACATGTTTATGAATAGAAATAGCTGTCGATGGTAAGAGCATGTCTAAGTGATAGGGATTTATTCGTGATTGCAAAACTAGACAAGGAAATTCCTTGTTTCACTAGTAGGACTTTATACGTTATGTGTCATGGAAGTTTTGATTGTGAATTGTGAGGATGAGACGGGTTGTCCAAGGAATAAGGCTGCTATAGTATGTCATGAGAAAGTAGTAGAGATACCAATAGATGAGGGTGGGATACTTTGAGTTCATGGGGAACGTATTTGGAAAGCCGCTAAAGCCCTAATGAATGTTAATGTAGATGAACCTAGGATAAGTGATATACCCGTGGTGCGAGGTTTTACCGATGTGTTTCCGGAAGACTTGTCGGGGCTACCACCGCAGCGACAAGTTGAGTTCCGTATAGACTTAGTTCCTGGAGCGACGCCGATCGCGAAGTCTCCATATCGTTTGGCACCCTCGGAAATGCAAGAATTGTCTAGTCAACTTCAAGAGTTGCAAGACAAGGGTTTCATACGACCTAGTCATTCGCCGTGGGGAGCACCAGTGTTATTCGTGAAGAAGAAGGATGGATCTTTCCGTATGTGTATCGACTATAGGGAGCTGAACAAAATAACTATTAAAAACCGTTATCCACTCCCTAGGATCGATGACTTATTTGATCAGCTGCAAGGAGCGTGTTATTTCTCTAAGATAGATCTTCGGTCAGGATATCATCAGCTACGTGTGCATGAGGATGACATTCCAAAGACCGCATTTCGAACGAGATATGGACATTTTGAGTTTACGGTTATGCCATTTGGGTTGACCAATGCACCAGCGGTCTTCATGGATTTAATGAACCGGGTGTGCAAACCGTATCTAGATAAGTTTGTCATTGTTTTCATTGATGACATTCTGATCTACTCAAAGACGAAGGAAGAGCATGAAGTTCACTTGAAGTTGGTGTTGGAGTTATTGAGAAAGGAGAAGTTGTATGCGAAGTTTTCCAAGTGCGAGTTTTGGCTACAGGAAGTGCATTTCCTTGGACACGTGGTTAACCAGAGTGGTATCCACGTGGACCCAAGTAAAATAGAGGCGGTGAAGAATTGGAAAGCTCCTACAACGCCGTCAGAAGTTCGATCATTTTTAGGATTAGCTGGCTATTATAGGCGTTTCTACGAATTTCTCTAAGATTGCTAAACCCCTTACTTTGCTAACTCAGAAAAATGAAAAGTATGAGTAGGGCAAAAAAGAGGAAGAAGCATTTCAGACCTTGAAGAATAATCTATGTGATGCTCCTATCTTGACTTTACCAGACAAAATTAAAGATTTTGTAGTTTACTGCGATGCATCGAATCAAGGACTAGGTTGTGTGCTCATGCAAAGAGGCAAGGTAATCGCCTATGCATCGAGACAATTAGATTCACGAGAAGAATTATATACAACATACGATCTAGAGTTGGGAGCTGTCGTGTTTGCTCTTAAGACCTGGAGGCATTACTTGTATGGCACGAAGAGTGTTATCTACACGGACCACAAGAGCCTTCAACATATTTTCGACCAAAAAGAGTTGAATATGCGCCAAAGGAGGTGGAACGAGCTGTTTAGCGATTATGAGTGTGAGATTCGCTACCATCCCGGTAAGGCGAATGTAGTGGCTGATGCGTTAAGTAGGAAGGAACGGGTGAAACTAGACGAGTTCGAGCAATGGCTATGACCATTCAATCTGGAGTAAAGGAGATGATTTTGGCAGCCCAAGGTGAAGCGTTCAAACAAGAGAACGTTCTTGTAAAAAGGCTACATGGTTTAGATCAGCAGATGGAAAGGAAGAAAAATGGAAGTTTGTATTTTATGGATAGGATATGGGTACCTTTAGTAGGAGATGTAAGAATGGTAAATTTTGGGCGGAAGTCTATAATTCTAAGTACTCCTGTCATCCTGGAGCGGATAAGATGTACCACGACTTGCGTGATATGTATTGGTGGCCGGGAATGAAGAGAGATATTGCTACATACATTAGTAAGTGTTTGACTTTTGCAAAAGTGAAGGCTGAGCATCAAAGACCTTCAGGTTTGCTGCAACAACCTGAGATACCAGAGTGGAAGTGGGATAGGATCACTATGGATCTTATTACCAAGTTACCTAGGTCAAGAAATAGCATGATGCGATATGGTTTAATAGTCAAAGACTTACTCCAAATCGGCTAATTTCCTTCAGCAATCTGAAGGGATTTTTAATCGGGAGAAGTTAGCGAGATTATAATTGATGTATTTATGCACAGTCATAGAGTACCCGGTCGAAGTATTTCGGATCGAGATGGGCAATTTATTTGCACTTTTGGCAAAACCGATACAAAGAGCGTTGGGATTAAGTAGTAGACTTGAGTAGCTCTTATCATCCGCCGGACAGATGGACCTAACGTAGGCGTACAATACAGACTTTGTAGGATATGTTAAGGGCGTGCGTTATAGATTTTGGTGGTAGTTGGGATGTCCATATACCATTAGCCAAGTTTTCTTACAACAATAGTTATCATTCGAGCATTTGGTGTGCTCCGTTTAAGGCCTTATATGGTAGGAAGTGTAGATCGCATGTGTTATGGGCAGAGGTTGGAGAGGGTAGTTTGATTGGACCCGAGTTAGTATTAGAGACGAGAGATAAGGTGGTGATGATAAAGGAAAAGCTCAAAGCGGCAAGAGATCGTTAAAAGAGCTATGCGGATAAAAGACCTAAACCATTAGAGTTTGAGGTAGGTGATCAGGTGTTATTAAATGTGTCGCCATGGAAGGGTGTAGTGCGTTTTAGAAAGAAGGGTAAGTTAGCACCAAGATATGTAGGACCGTTTGAGATCCTTGAAAGGATTGGTCTTGTAGCTTATAGGTTGAGGTTACCTGAGGAGTTAAGTAGTGTGCATGACATCTTTCATGTGTCAAATTTGAAGAAGTGTCTGGCGGATGCTAATTTGCATGTGCCATTAGATGAGATCAAGGTCGACAAGACCTTTCATAGTGCATTTGTCAAATTCAAGTTTAGGGGAGGATTGTTAGGAATTTTGTAATAGATAGTTACTACTAGTAGGTATGTAGTTCCTACTGGTAGAGTAAAAGTTCCTGCTGGTAGGTATGTAGTTCCTACTGGTAAGGATAATGTTATAGTTAGTGCTGGCAGAACAAAAGTTATTCCTGCTGGTAGAACAATATTAGTCCTGGTAGTATTATGCTTACTACGAGTTGATAGTATAGTTAGTTAGTGATAGGGATATGCATGAGATATCCTAGGAAGTGATAACACTTATCACTTTAGCTTTTAGCGAGTCTTAAGGAAACAAGGAGTTAGGGTTTCATGGGTATTTAAGAAACCTACGGCCTTGGATGAAAACAACTGATTGGATTCATTAGAAAAACACTTTTGTTATTAATAGAAAAGATCCATAGAGGATCATTGTTTTTAGTAATTCTTTAACTCTATTGTTTATATTCCGCGTAAACAATAGTTTCATTTGTTAGAGTCTCTCTTAGAGTTGCTTGTGATTACATAAGTGCTCTACAACCTCAACAGGCGTAAAGATCTATCTAGGGCTGGACCTACGCCTACCATCTTTATATAATAGATGGAGGTTACAAGAAAACCCTAGCTTACATAGCAAGACATATTTTGTCTTTTGGCTTATTTCCTAATTTCATCACATACAAGCCTTTCTTCCTAATACCTCTACCTATGACTTTACTGTCCTTAGTGATTTCACTATCATGTTCAAAAAAAGTTACTCTACACTTATTATCACATATTTGTCATATACTTAGCAAGTTAAATCCTAAATTATCAACATGTTCTACATTATCTATTTTGAGAGAGTCAGTAGAAATCGTACCTTTGCCAATGATGTTACCGCGTAGATTACTACCAAAAATGATGTTACCTCTATTGTATGCCTTGTAGGTGGAGAAGAGCTTTTGGTTGCCCGTCATGTGTTTAGAGCATCCACTATCTTTTATCCACTCATCGGCTCCAAGTCGACTCCAAGGCATATCTATTTATATATGACTGTAACTCAAACATTTGGTCCCCAATATCTCATGGGTCCAAAGTTGTCAGTGCCAAACATCCTGCATTTGATGCAATTGGTTGGGATGTGAGAATGGAAGACACATTTCCCATGGTATGTAACTTTGGAAAGTTGTTCCAACTTACGAGAAATCCATGAGGTTGGTTTTGTCGACCAACATGTCTTTTTGGTTGCGGTGTTTTAGGACGAGAATAATTATTTTGACTCTTCTAGGAGGTGAAGTTTTTGATCTAAAATTTGGTTTTTGAAAATCCAACTCCGGGCTTTATCAATGGTTTATAAAATTGTTTGATTTCATTGTCACTAGCCACAAGAATTTTCACTTTGTTTACAATTATGTGTTTTGGTCTAGGACCCAAAATAGATTTTTGAAAAGACACACTTTTCTCAGAACCAGGCGTTGCTGGTGGCGGTCCTATATTTATTTTGGGGGCCGCCTGAACATTAAGGGGGCCACCCATATTTATGGGACCTCCATCAGAAGACGTCTTTTTCTGAGCTTTTACAAATTTTATTTCCTTAGTTCCACTAGATGATGCTTCAAATGAATTAAACCCTAAACCTAATTTATCACCAGAGGGTTTTTGATTATTTAACATTTCATTCAAGCAATGTGTACTCTTTTCAAATTTGTTTAATCTAGTAGATTCTTCTTTGAGCTTTTCATTTTCAATTTTAAGTGTGTGACACTTTGCACAATCAATATCAACTCCCTTGTTTTTCTCGAGTGTGGACAATTTATCTAATAGCTTTTAACCTTTTCTTCTTAGTGATTATCTTTAAACTCATTTTGCATAATTTATCATATTCATTGTCTAAGGCTAAATCATCAATTGATGAGTTTTCATCACTAAAGTAAGATGATTTAATAACATACCTCATTTGGTGCTTGAGCTACAAAGACATGTCTCATCGTGGTCTTTTTCATCAGCTCTCACACTATCCTCCAAGAACCTCCAACAAATGCTCTTTGGTTCTTGTCTCTCGGTGGCTTTGGACATTCTCCAATAAGATGATTTGGATCTCCTGCATCTAAAATACTTCCTTTCACTTTTGTCATTTTGCCGTCTCGGCTTCTTTGAAAGGTCTTTTTTTCGTTCCGAGGGTGTCTCACGAATCTACCTCTTCTCTTAAAGAACTTCTTGAAGTCTCTTACCGCCATGGCGTACTCTTCGTCTTCACTCTCCGGAAGTTAAGCACTCTTCATCACTAGATTCTTTCTTAGCCTTTAAAGCAAGAGATTTCCTTTCAACTTTTGCTTTGACTATTTCAGAATCTTTCTTGATGTTATCTCATGGACTTTGAGGTTTCCCAATGAGCCTCATGCAAGAGATAGTGATGTTAAGTCTTTCGACTCTTCAATCGCCATGACCTTTTCTCTCCATTTAGGATGTAGAGCCCTAAGAAACTTCCTTACGTAGTTCTTACTAGAATAACCTTCATCAAGAGCTTTAGGACTAGTAATAATAGTATTAAATCTAGCAAAAGCACTATCTATAGATTCGTCTTCTGAAATGACGAATTATTCATATTGTTGAACCAAAAGGTCGATCTTATTATCTTTGACTTGGCTATTACCTTGATGGGTGATTAACAAAGTTTTCTAAATTTCTTTTGCCATATTACACATGAAAATTCGTTCATATTTTTTTCTAGGCAAAGCATTGTAAATAACCATTTTGGCTTCATTATTTTTTTCGCAGCCTCCTTTTTAAACATCACTTTGTTTTCAAAAGGGACAACCTCATCGAGTTTGGTTTCCGGATTTTGAATAATGAGTTGAAAATCACCATTGGTAATAACATGCCAAAGATCTAGATCTTTTGATTTAACATATGTCTCGAATCTATTTTTCCAATAAATAAAACTATCACTTTTAAAAAGTGGTGGTCTTTACATAGATCGCCCTTCTAGATATTTGTCAGAATCCATAGATCGATCCAAGCTTTAAAATACAATATATTTTAAAAATCTTGAGTGACCTTGGCTCCTGATACCAATTGTAGGAAACTAGAAAGGGGGTTGAATAGTTTACCGGTTAATTTGACCGTTTTAAAACTTTGCTTATAAAATGCTTTGATTCGAGTTGTATGTCAATCAATCAACAATATGAATCACAACTAAACTCTATCAATATAATGAACTAAGTAAACAATACAATATGAGAGATAGAGAAAGAATCGATCAAACCGAAACCAAGATTTAAGGGTTCGTGCTACGAAGCACCTCTTCTTCCTACTCCACTCCCCGAGTACTTCACTCGAGATTTCACTATGTCACCAAGCTCCCTTTAGGGAGAAAACTGTTACACGTCGCTTACTTTCTTTTCCGACACTAAGCTAGATGTCGAGTCCTAATCTTAGCTAGAACCAATCTAAGACTTCACTAAGTCTTTACACACTCACAAGATATATACTCTTGGATTGACACACAATCCAAATCACAAATACACAATTTACACAATTGGATCTACACACAATCCAATTTACACAACAACACAAAGTTAATATAATAAAGACTTGTGATCTTAAGGAGGAAGAAGGAGATCACTTAATAACAATTCGTATGTAGAAGAATATGATTGTTCTTCTCTTGCACTTGATTAGAAGAAGAAGGAGAAGAAAGAATTAATCACTTGAAACAAGATCAAGGTATGTTAGTGATTAAGATATGTGTTTTAGAAAGAAAGAAAGAAGAGAGAAAAGTAGATCTGAGAAAATTCATGCTAAGAGGTTCTGTTTTTCAGATGGGGCGCCCCAGTATTTATAGGAGACAAAAAGAGCCGTTATGCTGGCGACGGTCCCGGCGGTCCCAAATATATTAGGGGGCCGCCAGGCCTATAAAGGGGCCCCGTAGACTACGCTCCTCTTTTTGTCTTTTTGTGGGGAAGGTGTTATCTGTTTTAGAACCTTCCATTTTGGGGGGAAAAATCTGATTTCAAATTTATTATTTTAATAATACATTTCTTTTATAAATAAATATTTTGTTTTTATATTTTTATAAAAACACTTTTGTAGAAATGTAAGGTTTAAGAAAAATATTTTCTTAATCACTAATCATGTTTAATGATTTCTTCATCCATACCTTAAGTGATTAATCTTAGAAATAGAATTTTACGGTTAGTAATTTATAAACGTTTATTTTTATCGTAAACGTTTTTACATTTTGTTATTATCAAAACATCGAGAGGTCGAAAAATATAAATAACCGTTTTTAGACAGTATTTGTATTAACAAAATTAATTACTAATTTAATGCCTTCTTAATCTTACGGCTTTTGCTCGTTCGACTACATAAAACACTAAATTAAATAATTTTTGCAAATTATTAATCACTAATTACTTATTAAATTCCACACTTAATTCACTAAACACAATTTACTTAACAAGCATAAAATTAAACTACTCACTATGCATAATGATCAAATAAGCTAAGTTAAACATTTTATACTAAGTCTACACTAATAAATTAAAAAAGGATAGAAAATGAGACCGAATTGAAGAGCCGCAAATAAACGATAACCACCCGATTTAATAAGCTAAAAAAATATTCAAATTCTATCTAGCTTATTAATCTCTTAAGCTCCACGCCTCATGAGTTGACCGGTACAAAATATTCAAAAACATAAAAACTGTTAATATAAAACAGTTTACAAAAAATTTGCAACTCAATTCCCATTATCACTAAATCTGTCTACTTTTAAACTTCCAGGCCCAAAAGAAACCAAACACAGCCCAATAGCAAATCGCAGTCCAATAGCAAATAGCAGCCCAATAATGAATTACACAAACCGAAAGAAAAAAAAATAAAAAAAAAAAAAAAAAAAATGAAAAAAAAAAAAAAAACTCAAGCCCAAAGATAATCTACAAGATTGGGCTTATACTACCAATAAGGAATGAGATCAGATTTAACAATGAGAAACAAGATTAACAATTTTTAAGCTAGTCGAAATAAGCTAAAACAACTTTTCTAAAAAAGAAAATAAGCTAATCGACTAGAAAGAGATGAAAATGGAATAAGCTAAAACATTTTGTGATTTAAGCTAAATACCCAAATCGAATAAGCTATAACAGCTTATTCGAACAAGGAAAGTAAAGCTGAAAAGAAACAACAAGCCCCAACAATTTATTTGATGATCAAACCTAATGAAACTTATTTAACATAAGCCGAATCCCTAAACTTATTTGAGAGCTTATTTAAGCCAAGCTTATTAAAGAAATAAGGAATGAATCGAATGAGCTTTTGATAAAGCGTATTCGGCTTCACACTAGTTTCTAAATTAGCGGGTAAACAAGCCAGAAATAAGCTGATGAAAAGCTTAAGCTCGATAAGCCAAAAATAAACCCAACTTCATTTCATTCCAATAAGTCAAGAGTTACAATAAGCTGAATCTAATAAGCTATTAAGCTTTTACAAATAAACCTAAACTAAAATAAGCTAAATCTAATCTACTCCTAAAACTAATAAGCTAAAAAGTAGAGAGTGAAAAAATATGTAAAACTAAATCCTAATGTTGAAAACTTGAGGGGAGCGGGTTATTATATAGCCAAGTGAGGGGTGATTTTTGTAATTTCGCCTACCAACCGCCTTCATTAATTAGCCAATGATTGGCTTGTTTCCTAGTAGCCTTGGATCGCCAAAAATGAGTAAAAAAATCAGCCAACGGATGGAGGCCACGTGGCTTTCTAATACTGCTTAAATTGTACGCATGAATTTCGTTTGTTGGATCATTTTGCATTGTATTTGAAATCTTATAACAAAAAGCCCCGCCATGTGTCCTCATTTTACTTGTCTATTCCTTTTAAGTGCGTTGGCACGTGATGGAGATGATTTAATTTGCAGGCACGTGACAATGACGTCACCATCTCTACTTTAAATCTAATTTTATCATTTTTGTGTTGGGCTTAAAAAGGCTTGTTGGGCCTAACTTGGGCTTATAGATAGCATGGGCTGGTCCGGCCCATTAAGTGGGTTACAGGCTGACCCAATAAGATCCGGGGGCACCGTTGGACTCGAAATTACGCGCTCTTTCCAAGGCATGCTCGGGGGATTTTTCTGACTTTATCTTGATCATGATTAATAAGCACTCTTGATAGAAACGAACCCGAATATTCCTGTTTTTGCTTAGTTTTCAATCCTTTTACCTGCAAGATATAAAAATACCAAAGAAACATATTTGCAAGATAATTATCTATATTTTAGCATTTTTAGTCCATATAATAGTGTTTTACGGGGTATAAATAATGTGTGTTTTAGCACACATCAAATTCCCCCACGCTAAGCCATTGATGGTCCCACACGCAATGTAAATAAAACACGCCTGAGAATAATTAATTTTATCCCCCTTTAACTTATGACCCCTCACAATTAAACAAGAACAGAAAAGGGTTAAGACATAATAAGCAAAGTTAAGTCAAACCGAGACATAACCTTCTAAATCGACTCTATTATATCAAAACCTAAACAAGTAAATAAGCAATTCTAAACTTAAACCAAATACTCTAAGGGCAAATAAGCTAAACTTAATATTTCAAACAATTGTTACCAAACTGTTAAACTAGTTTTCAAAACAATATTTCCTAGTAATAAGCAATCCAAAGCTTAAACCGAATTAAATCCATTTCGCCAAGTTGTAACCAAAACTAAATATCCAAAACTAAATGAAGAAACTAATCTAAATAAGCTAACCAAAATTGAAATAGCCAAGTTAACTAGCCGAAAAAGACTAAACCAAAATCTAAAATAAGCTAACGAAACTATCCTTTAAATTATGAAACTAAGGCTATACTAAATCCGAACCCAATAAGCTGCAAACACCTATCGAAACCATAAGCAGATCAGCCACAATAAGCTAAAACAGAACCGAAAATAAGCTAATAACCACAAATCAGATTAGAACTAAATCTACTTTATACCACGAAACAAGCTAATAAAAGGGGAAACAAAAATCAAAATCATAAGAATCTGATAAGCAACATACGGATAAACTTAATCCCGATTAATCCGAATAGAATAAAATCAATAAGCATAAACTCGAATAAGCACACAACCGATCAAAACAAATCCGAATCCAAACTACCTGTAAAAATCTTCATCAAAACCTTCGATTCGTCAAACAACAAACCAGAATCAAAACTGGAAATCCATGACATCCGAATTTAATTGACATAAGAGAGATTTAATCTTAATCTACTCCTACATCTACTGCTAACCTAAGTATAAAACTACATGCGAATGAAAAATACTAAAAGGAAAGAAAACGGAATGATCCAAGATCTGCTACCATTCTACGCTACCCTACTCTAGAAAAATAATAATAAACCGAATATAATAAAAAGTGTAGATAAGATGGGATCCCCCTATCTGCTGCTCAATCTTTTTTAATAACTTGCGTCCAACAGATACCAAACTTGGGCTTTCAATATTCCTGGGCTTCAGATTATGCTTGGGCATTAGTTACTGGACCGGGGATTTTACTTCCAACTGGTGGGCCGAGTCCATTAGATATGGCTATGGGCTGAGTTGTACTTCAAGCAGCTAGGCCTGCATTTGGGCTTGGTACATTTTACTTCAAATCTGGCAATTATTAATAACAATAATGGGTCGGTCCGACCCATATAAATGGTGTCGGGCCGGCCCAATAAAAGATAAAAGCACCGTCGGACTCGAAATCTCGTGCTCTTTCTAATGGCATGCTCGGGAAATATTAACGACTTTGTCTTGATCTCGAAATCTTAACCGAAAGTCTCTGTTTTTGCTTCGTTTTCAATCATTTGTACCTGCAAGACATAAAAACATAAACCAAACATATTTGCAATAATATTAAGCATATTTCATGTTTTTAGTCCGATTAATAGTGTTTTCCGGGGTATAAACGATGTGTGTTTTAGCACACATCAAATTCCCCCACACTAAGCCATTGCTGGTCCCACACGCAATTTTATACTACACGCCTGAAAAGAAATAATTTTATCCTCGCTTAACTAATAACTCCTTCACAATCAAACAAGAACAGAAAAGGTCCATTAAGAAGGTTCAAAAATCATTTATTTTGAAAGCGCCCCCGTTTTAACCACTTATTCAATAATAGATAAAAACTAAGATAAAATTTAATAAAATTATTTAAAAGGCTTTAAGAACGGGAGTTCGTCATCCTTGATTTTCACAATCCCCAAACTAAGCTTAAAACAAAATCACAGATAATAGATGCTAACACTACTTATAAATGCTAATTGTGTAAGTATAACTACTTTTCGCTCCCTTATTCTTAAATCCTCTAAGGATTTTATTTTATTTTTAATGACAAATAAATTATGTCCTTATTAATATAAAGGTGCCCGGTTTAGACCATAATTAGTTTGAAATCCTTTCCTAAAGAGACGATATGGTGAGAATAAGGTCCACATAAGGTTAAATTCCATGATATTTAGGGGTTATCCTTTTTATTTCATCCGAAACAACTCAACTACGAGTCTAGAGATGGAGGCTTTATTTAGATAACTTCCAGGTCGAATTTTGCTATTTATTAATTATTATAATGCAACAATATTATCCCTCCGGTCCTTTACAAACTGACAACCCATTCGGCGTCCTAACCGACATAGCCAGTAGTCTTATTTCGACTTCAGGTATTCCCTCGACCTTTTTGAAGATTGACACATCGGGCACAAAGCCAGTAAACTTTTATCAGTCTCGAATTATTATTATTATTATCATTACTTCAACCCTTTAAACGACTGCAACATTAGGCGTCCTAACCGACAAGAAACAATGGTCTTATTTCGGCTTCTGTTTATTACATTATTATTATTATCTTGATGAAGGTTATTCTAGCAAGAACTATGTTAGGAAGTTTCTTAGGGCTCTACATCCTAAATGGAGAGCAAAGGTCATGCCGATTGAAGAGTCAAAAGACTTAACATCACTATCACTTGATGAACTCATCGGGAATCTCAAAGTTTATGAGATGATCATCAAGAAAGATTCTGAAATAATCAAAGCTAAGGGAGAAAGAAAATCTCTTGCTTTAAAGGCTAAGAAAGAATCTAGTGATGAGGAGTGTTCGACTTCCAGAAGTAAAGATGAAGAATACGCCATGGCGGTTAGAGACTTCAAGAAGTTATTTAAGAGAAGAGGTAGATTCGTGAGACAACCTCAGAACAACAAAAAGATGTTTCAAAGAAGCCGTGATGACAAGAACGGTAAAGGTGATAGAAAATGTTTTAGATGCGGCAATCCAAATTGTTGATCCCAACTAGATCTTGCAAACCTTGTAAAAGGGTTAGTTGTATTGAATAGATTCAAGACAACTATGCTAGAAACTTTGTTAATACTAAGAGTATGCGGAATCTACTCTTTAGTACTTAGAAGAATATTAATGTAATAGTAAACTGTGATGCAGTAGAATGAAAGAACAATGAATATAAACAAAAAGCTTCAATATTATTATGATAAATAATACGAGTACTCTGACTAGTACTAGGGTTTACAACCTTGAAGCTACAAAGAAAGATTGACTAATGTGTTGTGTTATATCTAAACCATAACCTAAGATCTCCTTTTATACACCAATGAGTCCTTTACAAGATAACTATGAATCTTCTAAACTTCTATAAGATATCAACATATCTTCTAAATATATAGGATATACATTGAATCAGTCCATACATATCACAAAACACGCTTTTATCACTTCTTCACACATCTTTATCTTCATGCAGTCTTTAGTCTTTATCAGCAGTATAAATCCCTTCAGCAGTGTTAAGTTTAGTACTAGCAGTACTTACTTATATTTAGCAGTACTAACATTCTTCTAGCAGTACTAACTGGTTTATACTGCCAGTTATGACTTAAGCAGTACTAACACTTTGACTTGGCAGTACTAAGTCTAATGAGTTTAATTCCCAACAATCCTCCCCTAAACTTGTGATTTACCTTCAAATCATCAAGTTTCTTAAATTAAACCTTTCTAAAAGGATTCTTCAAAACATTCTTCTAATTCTGAAGTTGAGACCTTATAAACCTGAGAAGTTCAAATGCCATTTCAATTTCTTGATCAACCTCTAGCCTTCTACTTAACATCCTTAAAAGCATTTCTTGAGTAAGAGGATATTTTTTCTCTATCATCATGTGAATAGAAATTCCAGTATGCATCAGCAACATATGAATTCCACATGAGTCAAATAATCTCCAGCTTATCAAGTTGTAGTCCTGTTGATTCTTCCATATTTCATCTTCTTCATTAGGCTCAAATAAAATCTTTAGATCTCCCCAAAGTAACAAGTCGTATCCTTCTGGACTTGTTGTACCATACATTTCTTGTACCAGTCTGTGTAGATCTAGAACATCTTACCAATCAAAATAATCAAGCATTTCTCTGAATATTTTGTAATTTTTAGAACTTCCATCTGCTCTGATGATTTGATAATACATCATATTTTCTGTCAAAACATGTGTCATCCAGTCAACTATTGGGTATTTAGTAGCAAGAGACTCAACATCAATAGCAATATCATCCCTTGGAACTACATCCATACTATCTCTAAGCTCTTTCTTCTCAGCATCATCCTTTAGTTTCTGTTTCTTGGCATTGTCTTCATCAGAATCTTCTCTTGATCTCTTTTCACTAGACTTTTATTGAAAATCAAATCCAGGTCTCTCCATCACTTCGTTTTCAATCTCAGAATCCTTAGGTACAAAAGCATTATTTTGATCCTATAATCTTTCAAATATAGGTCTAATATCTTTATAGCTCATACCCTTGAAATGACTTTGCTTGTATCCTCCCTGATTTTTCAAATACATGCACATGTTCTTCCTTACTTCAGCTACAGAGAAAGATCTATTTTGAAGTGCATGATATCTTAGCACAGCAGGATCACTCCAATCAATATCATGGGCTTAATCAGCTTCAGCTACAACTTCTTGTTTTTGTCTTGCTCTATCAAATTCTTCTTGTAACTATTTAGCTATTTCTGCATCCCTAGCAATCCTTTGGATTTCTTCTTCATTAATCTGTTCTTGCAATCTAATAGCTTCTCAGCACAAGCTTTCTTACTCTAGTGCTTCATTGTCTTCTTCTGAACATAGTCACCTTCTTTCAAAATAGGCTTTAATCCTTTATCTTTTCTTTTTTTGCACTCCTTTCTGATGTACACTAAATTTACAAGCAACAGTAACTAACTTTAAGAGTCCGCACTAGCAATGTAACAGAGTACCTGGCAGTAGTAAATCCTTCAGCATTACTAACATCAAAAACATATCAAACTTGCTCAGTTTCCCAATGAAATTGTAGATCTTTATCAATTCAGAGATCATCCACCCCTATTTGGAATAATCCTCTTTCAGCATCTCAGCATCTGAAATAACTATTATGGCCCTTCTCCTGCTTTGTTTGTTTTGACTTTCTTCTCCCGAACTTTTCACTCTAAGATGAGTTTTAAAATAAACTAAAACCTTCTTTGTCTGCTGCGCATGTCAATCTCCAAAACTTCAACTCTATCATCAACTTGGTAACCAATCCAACAAATACATTTTGTTGCAGACGGCCCGCAATCACTTCCAATTGTGTGAACACATAGGAGAGGTAAATCATGAGGTCCGCCCCCCTGGTAGGGTCCTAAAGCATGGTTCCACTGCCCTGACTGCTTCTAAGACCCAATGTCAGTAGAGGGAGCCCTCCACATCAACTTCCACACTTGTGTATGGCAGCCCATCTACTACTGGGTTGAGTAAAAACTGACACTGGGGAATCTCAGCATCTGTCTATTATATTCTAAGAGGTAGATTGATAAGTTTTTGTGTCGTGAATAAGGATGGTGAGAAGTTTATACTGAAGGAGATGACTTAGGTGTATGATCCATTGTAGAAAAGAGAGGTAGCCCTACCCAAACTAACCCATGGAAACCCTTTGCATGTTCTGAAACATTTTTGTGTAAGGGTATGGAGTAGGATAAGTTTCTGGAGTGAGGTTGAAGAAGTCTCTTTTTGTTGTTTAAACAATTTGAAGAAATCTTGGATACATAAAAACGTGTGTGTGCTATCCAAAACTCTTCACCATACATCAAAGATCACTTTTGAAAAATTGAAAGTCCTGTTTTGTTGGCCACGCAATTAATAGCATTGTTTATATTGCACTAAAATTGGCTCCCAAGCTATTAGTCCTTTTGGACTTAAATAGTGAAGGCTTGTATGAATGACAAACCTCCACTGAGGAAAAAGTATCCCTTTTGAAAAGTAAGTCAGCAAATCCAGACACATACCCCATAAGATGCAAGTAGCGCAAAAATCAATGTATTTGGTAAAGAAATAATACCATAAGTGTCTTCCAGCTTGAGGTGTCTTCTTAGAGATTCTTCAGTGATAGTCTTAACTTGTCCATCAATGCTAGCAGTTATTTCCATTTCTCCATCATAAGTTGTTCTAGCAGTAACTGTTCCCCAAAACTGTTGGATTAAGGAAATATATATCTTGGGATTCTAAATAAGGGCATACTTGATATGATTAGCATTTTAGAAAATCCACAATTTGATGAAAGGCTTCACTTCCCTCTGGCTTCTGTAAATAGGCCACCATGTTGTGTTTGTCGCAAAAATCCAAATTTGCCATTTGATGGACGAGAAAAACACGACTAAAGTTCCAGGTTAGCTCGTTTATGTAGAATATAAGTTGACAAAAATAATTGAGATAATAATAGAGCACTAGGGTTGTGATTTGACCGATAAAAGGAATTTGTTCTTATCTTGTAGAAATAATATGAATTTATAGAACGGATCATGAATTCTCCAATTAGTCAAACCCTATAGGCTATAAACAAGGCAGTTGGCGGAAATATCTCAACGACTAGAATTAGTGAAGGAAATTTTGTTATGGCTCAAACAGTACTAACGGTCATCCAGCAGTATTAATTTTAGCCTAACAGTACTAACTTTAAGCCTAGCAGTACTAAAACATGTTCATCAGTACTAAATAATGCCCAGTAGTACTAAGTGATGCCCAGTGGTACTAACTTTGAGATAGCAGTTTTAACCTTAATTTCATCAAAAATCATTTCCATCACCAAATCTTGTCACTCACAATCTCTCTTTTTGTTTTTATGCTCACATTATCTCTTAATTCTTTTTGCTCACCAATTCACTCTTTTTGGTTTTTATCACACAACTCTCTATCTGTTTTTCATCTCACAATATCTCTCTTTTCTTTTTCTCACCAATTCAGACAGTTTTGTACAATGTTCCATCAATTCCATAAGTTTCATACTGTCCTCCCCACTTCCAAGTGTGTTAACTCTTGAGAGAGGTGGATCATTGGACTATTTAGATGTAGTCTCAAACCTAGTTTGAGCATCTACACCCCCTAATATGGTATCTTGGCACCTGGGACCACTACCTGAACCAGTTCCCTAAGGACTTGGCTCATTAAGTGTTGCCATGGATTGGGTCCTATTGATGTTACCACTGTCCTGCTCTGCTTCTAAGCTAGAAGCAGTAGTGGCAGCCCTTTCCATTCTGTCACCCAACTCCTTATGGACAGCCTCATCACCAACCTTTACAGGGGGACCACTAGACTGAGGTATCTTGGTGTCCCGACCTCTTTTGACATGCCTAGATGTTTTTGATTCTTTTTAACACACTTTTGTTTGATGTTACATGTCCTTCCGTCCATGCTTGACTGCATATTGACATAATTAGCCTCCCCTTAAACAATACTTCAGAGGTGAAGCATTCAACAACAGGTACTCAATATGCTTAGCCTGCAATAAGTGTTTTCAAAGCCCAAAATACAACCGAATCCAAAGTATTTTCTTCTTGACAGTATTAAGTATGACTAACAGTTTTAACAAGCAGTCTTAAGTATAACTAGCAGTACTAATTATACTTAGCAGTATTAATTGACAAGACTAACAGTACTGATCCTGTAATATTACAAAGACACAAAGAGATTAAAAACTTTAAGGATTTAGCATTCCAATACTTGCAATTAAGTATTGAAACCTTCCAACATCTAAAGCTTTTGTAAGTAAGTCTGCAAAATTGTTATCTGTGTGGATTTTAACCACTTGAATTAACTTTTTATCATTGCAGTCTCTTATAAAATGATATCTAATCTCAATGTGTTTTGTTTTAGTATGAGAAACAGGATTCTTAACAATACATATAGTACTGTTATTGTCAATATTAATCATGGTGTGCATAAAATTATACCCATAGTCCAGCATTTGATTCTGAATCCAGAGTACTTGTCCACAGCAACTAGCAGCAGCCACATACTCAGCTTCTGTAGAGGAGGTGGCAACCACAGTTTGCTTCTTGCACTGCCATGATATCAATCTGCATCCTAGGAACTGACAACCTCCTGTTGTTGATTTCCTATCTAAGCTAGCTCCAGCATAGTCACTATCAGAATATGCCACCAGATCAAAGGGAGAATTTCTAGGATACCAGAGACCTAATTTGGGTTGGCCTTTTAGATATCTAAAAATCCTTTTTACAGCATGTGAGTGTGAAACTTTGGGTGTGACTTGAAATCTGGCACATGCACATACTGCAAACATAATATCTGGCCTGGATGATGTAAGATACATCAATGATCCAATCATTGACCTGTATAGATGGACATCAACATCATCACCATCTGAATCCTTGAGCAGGGGCTTTTCTGTATCCATAGGTGTGCTAGCTGTCCTGACATCTTGAAAACCAAACTTCTTTAATATGTCAGTCACATATTTATCCTGGCTGATAAAAATTCCATCTTCTTTCTGCTTCACTTGCAAACCTAAGAAGAAGGTGAGTTCTCCTATAGAACTCATCTGAAATTTGTCATGCATCAGTTTCTCAAATTCAATACACAACTCCTTCTTTGTAGAGCCAAAGATAATATCATCAACATAGACTTGTACAAGCAAAGTATCCCCCTTTTGCTTTTTGATAAACAAGGTCTGATCTATCTTTCCTCTATGAAACCCATTGTCTAATAAATACTTGGCCAAGGTCTCATACCAGGCTCTTGGAGCTTGATGCAAACCATAAAGTGCTTTCACCACCTTGTAAACCTTGTCAGGATAGTCAGGATCTTCAAACCCTGGAGGTTGACATACATATACCTCCTCTTCAATCTGACCATAAAGGAAAGAACTTTTCACATCCATTTGGTACACCATAAATCCCATAAAGGAAGCATAAGCTAAGAACAGTCTTATTGCCTCAATTCTTGCTACAGGGGCAAAAACTTCATCATAGTCTATGCCTTCTTCTTGAGTATATCCCTGAGCAACTAGCCTTGCCTTGTTCCTGATGCCTATGCCTCTTTCATCTTCCAATGGCCCTTTTTCCGTTAGGTAAATTCACTAGAACCAAAACCTTTTGAAGTTTAAACTGTAGAAGTTCTTCTTGCATTGCTTCTACCCAAGCTGAATCACTTAGAGCTTTGGTAACTCTTTTGGATTCTTCCTGGGATAGAAAACAGAAAAACAAAACAAGGGTATTGAGGTTTTCATGAGGTTTCCTTTTATAAGCAACACTGAGAAGCCCTTGTTCATTTGCAGTTTTTGTCATCCCTCTTGTCTGTACACCAGATTGTATATCACCAATCACATGATCAAGAGAATGATCTTTATGTATTCTGGTATTTGGAGTAGTAGGAACTTGATATGAGGCATTGAGGTTGCTCATATCTATTTCTGTTTCATCACCAAATAAATCAACATTTGTGGCTTCAGGTGTAACATTGTCTCTTAATAAAAATATGTCTGAGATAGTTTGAGGGTGATTTGACCTAGTAGTAAGAACTGTTGGACTAACAGTATTAATATGTAGACTACCAGTTATGAGATTTGTACTAGCAGTATTAATACTTGGCGCAGCAGTATTAATATTTGGAGTAACTCTCTCATCACTCTTGGTCATCAACTCCATCATTTTTACTACCCCTTTCATCATGCCTCTTTACCTCAGCAACACAAGAAGTTTTTGGTTCATCATGACAAACATTCATTGTAGGAAATTAAACAATAAAAGGAATCTTTCCACAAGGCATCACAAATGTATCTTGGCTAGTGTCATTTATCCTTGCTAGTAGTAACTTCACTAATTATTGAACTTACTGATAGCCCTGCAAAATCATTAGAGTTTGTACCTGCAATAACTGGCACATAATTCATTGATTTTGTTAGACTATCAAGATCATATAGCCACTTTGGACCATCTCCTAAAACAATAGGTTTATCCTCCAAGAACCTAATGTGCAAGTTTTCTTCTACTTTTCTGGTTCTAATGTTGTATACTCTAAAAGCCTTACTAGTCAATGAGTAGCCAACAAAGAATCCATCATCAGATTTCCCATCAAATTTGCTTGGCACCTGGGACCACTATCTGAACCAGTTTCCTAAGGACTTGGCTCATTAAGTGTTGCCATGGATTGGGTCCTATTGATGTTACCACTGTCCTGCTCTGCTTCTAAGCTAGAAGCAGTAGTGGCAGCCCTTTTCATTCTATCACCCAACTCCTTATGGACAACCTCATCACCAACCTTTACAGGGAAACCACTAGACTGAGGTATCTTGGTATCCCGACCTCTTTTGACATGCCTAGATGTTTTTTATTCTTTTTAACACACTTTTGATATTACATGTCCTTCCATCCATGCTTGACATAAGTATCCTCCCCTCAAACAATACTTTAGAGGTGAAGCATTCAACTTTAGGCACTCAATTTGCTTATCCAGCAAATGTTAGTCCAAAAGAATACACAATCTAAAGTATTTTCTTTTTGACAGTATTAATTATGACTAACAGTTTTAACAAGCAGTCTTAAGTATAACTAGCAGTACTAGTTATACTTAGCAGTACTAATTGACAAGACTAACAATACTAATCCTTTAATAGTAAAAAGACACAAAGATATTAAAAACTTTAAGGTTTTAGCATTCCAATACTTGCAATCAAGTATTGAAACCTTCCAACATCTAAAGCTTTTGACTTACATGAGGCTTTGGACCTACATGAGGCTTTGTGTTGCTTTCCCTTAAGGCAAGCAACACAAGTTTGGTCATTTTTAAAATATTTTGAAGGCAAACCTCTCACAAGATTGTCCTTAACAAGTTTATTTATAGTTTTAAAATTGATATGACTAAGCCTCCTATGCCAGAGCATTGATTCATCAAGAGTGGCCTTTGCAACAAGATAAGTTAAACTCTTTTTAGAAACAATGTTTTTCATATCAACACTGTACATGTTGTTCTTTCTAGGAATTTTAAATAAAATTTGACTTTCATCAGGTAACTTAAAATCAGGAAATAGAACAAAACATGTAGTGTCAGTAAAAAGAACATAGTTCTTTTTGTCACACATCTGTGAGACTTAAAAAGGTTAAACTGTAACTCCTTGACAAAGAACACACCTTGAAAATCAAGCTTACCCATTTTGAGAGTACCTTTACTAGTGATTTTTCCTCCTTTGACTCCTCCACTAAAGGTAACATATCCTCCATCAAACTCCTGTAAATCTAAGAGATAGGGAATGTTGCCTGTCATGTGCCTAGAGCATCCACTGTCTACATAGCCTTGATCATCAGTTGGTGGAATGCCCTACACATAAAAATAAGGAATTTAGTTTCCTTTGGGGACCCAAGCCATTACTGACTTGGATCTGCCTCGTGCATCAATATAATTATGTTTCTTCAAAGTGATTAGCCCTAACAGTATTAACAACTGCAGAATTTGGCCTAGTAGTATTAACTGCTTTTGGCCTAACAGTATTAACTTTTAGGCTAAAATTTTTGTTAGTTAATACTGTTTTTGATTGATAGAGCCTTTTTACAGTTGATTGTGCTAATTTTGAAAAACATGACATTGGTTTAGCACTATAAACTATAGATTTAGGATGAGCAGTATTAACTGTCCTGGCAGTATTAAAAGATTTTAGGCCAGTTTTCATTAAAACTGCTCTTGGAACCATGTTCCTTTGAGCATTAGGGTGAGTCCTGTTGGTAGTATAGTTGTAGTTCACCCTGTTATAATTATTCCCATATACCATCCTTTCCTTTTGATGGTATTTACAATGAGCTTGAATATGATCAAAACTCCCACAAACAAAACAGGCTTTATTATATATCACAAAATCACTACCTAGCTGTTGGGATTTAAGATTATTCCAGTTTTTTTGATTTTCCTTAGGTTTTTGTGATCTGTACATCTTTGCATACTTAGCTGGTATCCTAGCTGTTTTGTTTTGTTGTTTAGGAAAAATAGTTTGCTTCTCTTTCTCTGACACCAACTCCTCAACCAATAGGGTATCAAAAGTTTTCTTAACCTCATTAAAGGTATCTACACAGACACTCTTACTGGCCTTAGGTCCATAGCCTTTAAACTCAGGCTGTTGGAACTCCTCAAGACCAGAGTTTGACAAATCAATAGTTGGGGGTGCAAATAAGCTCATAGGTGGAGGTGGAACAGCATTATACCCTACACCTTTTCTACTGTTATCAGATATTTGGCTCCCTTTTAATTTGTCTAAGCTCTTAGAGGCATTTTCAAATTTGTTAATTTTAATTTGATTGCTTTCTTTTTCATTCTTAAGCTTCTCTATCTCAATTTTAAGAGCATTGATTTCTGAGTCTTTAAATGAGGCATCTCTTTTTAGAACAGCAGTTTGGTCATAAAACATAACCTCATTCTTCTTGTAAAAGACAAGTTGTTCTTCTACAGATGTTAAACCTCTTTTATAGGTAGCTAGATTAAACTCAGATTTATTAAACTCTACTCTTAAATTATCAAGTTGAGTTTTAAGAGCTTCAAAGCTTTTAAGACAGGTGTTAGAGCAAGTTTTTACATTGTATACCTCAGAGTCTGAGAAAGCCATAAGTGCCATGTTTGTAGTTACTTCCTCTTCTGCCATAAAGCTCCAATCAAAACCAGCTCCATCAATAGCCACCATAGCTTTGGAAGAAGTGTCTTTCACATTCACAGTTCTTCTTGAATTGTCTTGATTCCTAGGCCTGCTTTCTTGGTTTCTAGGACCTCTGCATTCCCTTGCAAAATGTCCCATCTTATGACAGTTGAAACATTCTACCTTAGACTTGTCATATCCTGCAGTATCACTTCCATTGATAGTGATCTTCTTCCCAGTTCTCTGGTAATACTTCCTTGCTCTTATACTCAGTAATGCCAATTGCCACTTCAAATCCATTTCTTCAAGATCATCTTCATGGATTTATTCTAGGTATTCATGTACAAGCTGAGACCTATTTGGTTGATTGGCCAGAAAAGCATAGACAGTGGCATCACTCAAGTTAGCAGTACTATCAAGAGTACTATCAGTACTAACTGAAGAGTTGGCAGTACTAACTTGAACATTAACAGTATTAGCTTCATTTGTACTGCCAGGAGTTGATACAAAGGCCATATTTTGAGAACTTGAGTTTGAGCTTGATGTACCAGTTCTTTTGACCTCTTGTTCAACAATCTTGAAATTGTTGTAGAGATCATCAAAGCTCATTGTTTCAAGATCTGGTTTATTTCTCCAGACCACAACATGAGTGTTCCATTCAGAAGGCAGACTTCTCAAGAATTTTAAATTGAGATCTTCTTGAGAAATGTTTTCCCCCAAGATGGCCAACTGGCTAACAATTTTCTGAAGCCTGTTAAAGATAGAATCAAGTGACTCTGTGCTTGGAGCGTTGAAGTTCTCATAACTCTGCTTCAGAAGTGTCTTTTGAGTCTTCTTTGTGGCATCATTGCCACCAAATCTTGTTTGTATGGCAGCAAACAAAGTCTTGGCATCCTTGTATTGATTAAAAGTCAATTGATGTTCATTGGGAAGTGCCATCAGCAACATACTTCTTGCTTTTACATCATTCTTCTTTTGGGCCTTCTCTTCAGTAGTAACAGGACCTGGTATCATTGAAGTAGAAGTACCATCAGCATTTGCTGTTGTTCGTGCTGTTGGTTTGAAAGAGTTGCCATTCTCTATGACATCCCATAGAGCATAGTCTTGAATTTGAAAGTATTGCTCTATTCTGAGTCTCCACATCTCATATTCACCTTGCTTGAGAAGTGGCAGTTTTGCAGCAGCATTGGTTTGTGTAGTTTCTAGATCCATCTCTTTTGTAAAAAGAGTTCTTCTTGATTGTTTCTTCTAGATCAAAGTTTCATAACACAAGCTCTGATACCACTTGTTGATCCCAACTCAAGATCTATTCTTTAGCTTGTAAAGATTATGTTACTTTGGATAAATCCAAAACAACAATGGTAGAAACTTTGTGAATACTAAAGAGTATGTAGAATCTACTCTTTAATACTTAGAAGAATATATATATAATAGTAAACTGTAATGCAGTAGAATGAATGAACAATGAATATAACCAAAAAGCTTCAATATTGTTATGATGAATAATACGAGTACTCTGCCTAGTACTAGGGTTTACAACCTTGAAGCTATGCATGCAACTCTATGAATATTGTATATCTAAACCATAACCTACGATCTCCTTTTATACACCAAGGAGTCATTTACAAGATAACTATGAATCTTCTAAAACATTAAGCTTATATGCATATCTTTCAAAATATATAAAATGTACACAAGATAACTAATACATATCTTTTAACACGTCTTTACACCTCTTCACACGTCTTTATCTTCATGTAGTCTTCAGTCTTTATCAACAGTATAAATCCCTTCAGCGGTGTTAAGTTTAGTACTAGCAGTACTAACTTATACCTAGCAGTACTAACATTCTTCTAGCAGTACTAACTGGTTTATACTGCCAGTTATGACTTAAGCAGTACTAACACTTTGACTTGGCAGTACTAAGTCTAATGAGTTTAATTCCCAACAAGATTCGAAAACAAAAAAAACATGAAAGATGCTACGGTTTGATAGAAATAAACGAACCAAAAGAAAACAAACACAATAACTAAACAAATCACTCCATGGCTCTTGATACCAATTGAAGAACAATCAAATAACATACATGGAAAGAGGAAGAGAGGTGGTTTTAGAGAGAGAGTGGTTGGATAAACATTTTAGAGAGAGAAAGAAACATAAGAGAGAACTTGTATTAAGTGTGTGAAATAATGAACAACCAACACCCTTTCCATAGCATGGAAAGGGTATTTATACCTCCTATGGCCGGTTTAGGCCTTTGCTTGCATGGGCTTTCCAAGGGCCTTGGGCTAACTAGCCTAGTAAGTTTCCAAAAATAAATAAACGAGCTAACTAACGATATCTATGGAAGTGACCGACAGTTTTGTGTTCCTAACACATACAAACCAAAGATCCCGTATCCTCAATGCCTTAGAAAAGAAAAAATGGAGGCCCAATACGGAAAATCCCTCGACATGATTCGAGCTGTTCGAATCAACGTACCTCTTGTTGACGTCTTAGCCGGAATGCCTAGCTATGGCAAATTTCTCAAAGAACTCATAAGCAACAAACATAAAATCGAACAAATTTTAGCCGCTTTCTTGAGCGATGAAAGTTCAGCAATAATCCAAAATAAAGTTCCACCAAAACTCGGAGACCCCAGCAGTTTTCTTATTCCATGTAATTTCAAAACTTTCTCCTGCAATGCTTTAGCCGACCTTGGTGCTAGCATTAACCTTATGCCATATTCCTTATATGCAAAACTATCTCTCGAAACTCTTGAACCTACTAAAATGAGCGTAAGATTAGCAGACAGATCATTCCAATACCCTGTTGGAATAGCTGAAAATATGATCGTTGAAGTTGGTAAATTTACCTTTCCAGCTGATTTTGTTATTCTTGAAAGGAAAGAATATAGCAAAGTTCCTCTCATCTGAGGATGACCCTTTCTTCACATTGCTAATGCAGTAATTCGAGTTAAACAAAAACAACTCAATCTTGGAGTTGGAACTGAACGAATGATCTTTAATATCGATTCTGCCATGAAACACTCTTACTCAATAGATGATACATGTTTTAGTATCGATGTCATCGATGAAATCTTAGAAGAAGATTTCGACACTCTTCTAAACGAAGGAAGAAAAATCCTCCATTCCATTGAAGGAACCCTTCTTGAAGAAGAAATCTTTTCCGAATTCGATGAATTCATGGCAATGACTGCCGGTGAAAATTCTGACTCTGAATCCGATACAGAAGAACCACCATTCTAGAAAATCACCATCAACACTGATTATAAAATCGAAACATCTCTCAAAGAAACTCCTATGGATCTCGAACTCAAACCTCTTCCTGATAATTTGGAATATGTATTCCTGGAAGAACCATCTTTTCTTCCTGTTATCATATCATCTAAACTTTCTGCTCAAAACAAAAGCAGACTTGTATCCGTGCTTAAAAAACATAAAGAAGCCTTTGCCTAGAAAACGACAGAAATTCCTAGTATCTGCCCATCATTCTGTAAACACAAGATACAACTCCTGGATGACAAGAAACCAGTTGTCCAAAAAAAAAGAAGGTTAAATCCAAACATGCAAGAAGTTATTAAAAAAGAAATCATAAAACTCTTGGATACCGGTATTATTTATCCGATTACCGATAGTCCTTGGGTTAGTCTTATTCATTGTGTACCAAAGAAAGGTGGTGTTACAGTGGTCACCAACAAAAATGTTGAACTTGTTCTAACAAAAACTGTTACGGGTTGGCGAGTATGCATCGATTATTGTAAACTCAATGAAGCAACCGCAAAGGATCACTTTCCTTTGCCGTTTATGGATCAAATGTTAGAAAGACTTGCGGGAAATAAATATTTCTGTTTCCTCGATGGTTTTTTTGGATATTTTCAAATTCCTATCGATCCTATGGACCAAGAAAAAACAACATTCACATGTCCTTTCATAACATATGCTTATAGGCGAATGCCTTTCGGGCTATGCAATGCCCCTGCTACATTCTAAAGATGCATGTTAGCAATCTTTCACTACAAGATTGAAGAATTCGTCAAAGTATTCATGGATGATTTCTCCGTCTTTGGAGACCCTTTCGATAAATGTCTAAACAACCTCGATAAAATGATCTAGCGTTGCAAAGATGCTCATCTTGTCCTTAATTGGGAAAAATGTCACGTCATGGTCAAAGAAGGAATTGTGCTTGGACATAAGGTGCTGGCGCAGGACTAGAAGTCGATAAAGCAAAAATCGATGTAATCTCAAAACTTCTACCCCCTATTAATATCAAAGGTATTAGAATCTTTGTTGGACATGCCAGTTTTTACTGACATTTCATTAAATATTTCTCAAAAATTTCCCGACCTCTAACTAAGCTGCTTGAAAAAGATGCTCCATTTGAATTCGATGATGAATGTCAAAAAGCATTCGAACTATTAAAAAAGAAACTCACATGTGCTCCTGTGATTGTAAGCCCAAACTAGAATCTTCCATTTGAACTTATGTGTGATGGAAGTGATTTCGCAGTTGGAGCTGTCTTAGGTCAAAAAGATGGTAAAAACTTTCACCCGATCTATTTCGCAAGCAAAACTCTAAATCCAGCTCAACAAAAATACACCTTAACTGAAAAAGAACTTATGGCTGTAGTTTTTGCATTCGAAAAAATTAGATCCTATCTTATTCTATCAAAAACTATTGTTCACACTGATCACACGGCTCTTAAACATCTGTTTAGAAAATAAGACGCAAAACCACGCCTTATTCGTTGGATACTACTCTTACAAGAATTTGACATAGAAATCAAGGATAGAAAAGGTACAGAAAATGTCGCTGCTGACCACTTATCCCAAATTGAAAATGAAGAAATATGTAATGACAGTGAAGTGGATGAGAACTTTCCTGGAGAAACCCTTATGAAAATTAACACCAGAAATGAACCATGGTTCGCAGACTTTGCAAACTACTTGGTAGCTGATATTATACCAAAAGGGATGACGTACCAACAAAAGAACAAATTCTTCTCTAACCTCAAACACTACTTCTGGGAAGAACCCTACATCTTCAAAGTATGTTCTAACAGGATGATTAGAAGCTGAATATCTGGACCAGAAACCCGAACCATTTTGATAAATGTCACCACGGACCTACTGGTGAACATATGAGACCAATTTGTAACCGCTAAAAAGGTCTAGAATTATGGATTTTATAGGCCTTAGGAATAATAAAAGATAGCTATTACCTCTAGTTCGCACTTTGCGAAGCACGCCAAAAGACAAGGAATTATATCAAAAACGTGATGAGATGCCCTTAACCAACATTAAAGTATGTGAAATTTTTGATGTGTGGGGTATCGATTTTATGGGACCATTCCCAAAATCGCATAAGTTTGAATACATTCTCGTTGTTGTTGATTACGTATCTAAATGGGCCAAAGCTCAAGTTTTACCAACCAATGATGCCCAAGTGGTTATCTATTTCTTGAAGAAACTTTTCTGCCGTTTCGGAATGCCCAAAGCTCTAATTAACGACCGAGGTACTCACTTCTGCAACAAAATAATTGAAAAGACAATGAAAAGATATGGAGTTAACCACTATTTCTCTACATCATATCATCCTCAAACTAGTGGTCAAGTTGAAAACACGAACAAAGCTCTTAAAAGAATTCTTAAAAAGACTGTTAAAGATAATTCTGTTATTTGGTCAAGAAAACTTGATGACGGTCTGTGAGATTTTCACATTGCTTACAAAACACCTACCGGTACCACACCCTACAAACAAATATATGGAAAACACTGCCACTTACCATTTGAAATTGAACACCGTGCATATTCGTCTTAAAGAATTGCAATCCTGATCTCATCGCTGCTGGTGAGAAAAGAATGTTTCAGTTACATAAACTCGACAAACTTAGACACCAAGCCTATGAAAACTCCCGTCTATACAAAGCAAGAATCAAATTCTGGCATGATAGAAAACTAAGAATAAGAAAAGAATTCAAACACAGAAATAAGGTTCTGCTCTTTCACTCAAAGTACAAATTCAAACAGCCAACACTCAGATCACGCTGGCTAGGACCATATGTAGTAAAACACCAATATCCGTCCGGATATGTTGAACTATATGGAAAAGATGGAAAACATTCATTGTCAATGGCCATCGACTCAAACTATATCACGAAGAAGAAGATTATAATGACCAAAGGGAAGCAGTCACTCCCTTCTTCCCCAAAGAATGACTCACTAAGTTCGAGTCTAGCTAACGACTCTCTTAAAAATTAAGCGCTTCTCGGGAGGCAACCCGTGCTTCACTTAAGTGTGGAGGAGTCTCTCCTCTATTTTTTCACCCATATCCTTTATTTATTTATAAAATAATAAAAAAAACAACAAATATATTTTCTTTTTGTGTTCTTGTGTATTTACTTTTATGCAGGTAATATAGCTTAAAAATTTAAAAACTTATGAAGTATGCTCAAGGATAGATCTCTCACCGCTATACATTTCCCTATGACCCAGAAAGTACCATTTTCCCTTAATTTTCCCTATTTTATCTCTATTATCAGTTATCACATTGAGGGCAATGTTCAACTTAAGTGTGGAGGGGAGCCAAATAGGAAAAATTAATCATATCCCTCCATGTTTGCCCTGCCAAAATTTTCCAACTAAAAAAAATCTTAATACATATATGCTATCAAACTTATAAAATGCTCTTAGTAACGCAAATCTAACCGGATTAACATTATTGCTAGCACAACCCAGTCCACTAAATTGTGAGAAATATAAGCCTTTAGAATATTCAGGTACCCACCTTTGGTACCCAAGATAATTGATGCCTTTAGCTTGTTTGAGTTAAGGAATGAGCAATCATATGTATCTTTTCCATTGTTATGGATGTGTATATGTGGTTTTGTCACCTTTTCTGGAACAATGGTATTGGTTGATAATTATATGAGTGAGCCGGCAATTTAGTAGCTCCAAAACTTATGCTTGATCATCATTTACTAGACCGCAGTGAGGTTAATTTATAGACAAAATCATATAATAAGAGGTGAAATAAATCCCTATTCAATCATGTATCTTCAGCACTCGCTTTTAGTGTTGTGATCCCCAATGTACCCCAAGAGCAAGAAAAATGTGCTCGATGAAGAAAGAAGTTTTGTGCTAGCCTCAGTTATCACAGTATTTGGCAACCTAAAAAAAATAAAAGTTTAATGTATAAGGAAAAGTTCTGGCACATGGAATGTATCTGCTATTCACCCTCATCATTATCACATTTTGCCTCTTTGAGATTTTTGTCTAAGTGCTCACGCCGCAACGGGCGTGTTTGCGTGTCTAGTACAAGCCTATGGTAGCTGCCTATATTATGTCTGTGCAAATTGAGTGTCTTCACAATACATGAACCCTATATGAGTGAACTGAGTGAATTCAAAAACAAACATATTCCCTATGTGAGGTGCTTAGTCATATGTGAATGCCTAAAAAGTTAGACAATATGCAAACAGCTGTAAAATCCAAATCTTCTCCATGTCACGATAAATGATCTTATTTTCTCGCTTTAATTGCTTGAGGGAAAGCAACAACTAAGTGTGGAGGGATTTGATAACGCCCAAATTATACATATTTTTGGTGGCGTTATTTGTACATATTTTATCATTTCTCGTGAACTTTTGATACTTAATAGCTTGAATTGCTTACAGGTTCACTTGAAGATATCTCGAGGTCAAACACAACAAATATCACGTACTTATACGCTAAGGAACATAACATACAAGAAAAGATGAAGAATCAAGCCTAAAAGTGAAAATGTGCGTCGCACTTACCAATTGTGCGCCGCACTTATCCTGAAGTCAAAGGAATTAAAAGACTTAGTCAAATTCAGCATTAACTTCATAAGTATGCCAAACAAAGTATTTTGTGCGCTGCACTTCCCATCTGACATTGAAGAGTAAATGAAGTCACCAACAGCATTAGTACCCTAAGTACGCCGCTCAAATACTTTTGGGCGCCGCACTTCTTCAATAAACATTTAATTCCCTTTGCATTTAATCACCGAGTACGCTGCACAATTTACTTTGTGC